>KV417612.1:39378-132738 GCA_001630335.1 Athelia psychrophila
TATCAAGAGCGCTATAGCTGGGACGACGATTATCTCCCGTCAAGACTTCTCAAGAACACAACCGGGTCCAGGGTCACATTTCAAGCTCCATTTCAAGAACACGAAGTCAAGACCACACTTCAAGACTTGGATCAAGGACTTACTGGGTAATATCGGGATCTGGGCCTCTTCAAGCTTCTCAACACCGAGATCGCGCTTTAATACTTGGATCAAGCACTTGTTCGGTGATATCAGAATAAAGGCCTCTTCAAGCTCTACAAGGCCGGGCTTTAAGATATACGAGAGGCCCTCCCGCATGTTTCTGGGTGGTAGCTATCAAGGGCGCCCCAGCTGGGACAACAACCATCAATGATGAAGGCTCAAGAAGAAAAACAAGCTCCAAGGTCGCTATTCAAGAATTAAGCTACATTGCAAGAATAAGATGTTAATACTGCGCTTCAAGACTTGGACCAAGGGCACAATACTAATATCGGGGTCAAGGCCTCTTCAAGACCTGTTTACAAGACGTTTGAGAGGCTTGAATGTGTGTTTCTGTGTGGCGGTTGTGTAGAGCGTCTCGGTTGGGCTGATTTCGCAAAAGCGCGGCATCAAGACTTGGAACTAAACCAAAAATCGAAGATTTTTCAAGCTTCCGTTAAGAGCGCACTAGGTGATGGTGGATCAACATGCACGGCGGCCGGCGTCAAGAACTGGGCCAAGGCTTCACTGCGCGACTTCTAGAATCTAGACGACACTCCTCAAGTATGAAGGCCTGAGGAAGCGTAATAGGACGACTTCGGCTCTCGTAATCAGGTTTCAAGACGCTCGAGAGGCCTTGCGATGTGTGGTAAGTGTTTAGAGCGCCTCAGGTTAGACGTTGACCATCAAGAATTCTCACGTCAAGAACTCTCCGAACTTCAAGACCGTGCATCACCATCGGTGAGTCGTCTATCTGGGTGAATATATCGCAGCACGCTGATTTCCACGCGGGGAGGGTGGCTAAAGCGTGAGTCCCGTAAGTTCCTTTCCTTTGATCGTGAAAATAGCATGCTAACAGCTGCTACACCGAGGATACGCACACCTTACATATCTGTCGACTCGCGGGCAGAGGGAGTGAGTCTCGTAAGTGTCATTATTTTTGCTCTTGGACCATGTTGGAGTCAGAACGTTGACGATTCAAATTCCCACCCATTTCTACAGATGCAATTTCGCTCATGGATATGACATACATGTCCCTGGCATGTATGCGAAGCAGTCTATCTTCCTAAATCTAATCATGGAACACCATTTTTATCTTTTATCTTTAAATCATGTTTTACCTCCATGAGAGGATTTCCCTATGGTAGAAGTGAACAATTAAGTACTGTGCTATAGGAAAGCAAATCTGGTTTTCTGTGAACACCACTTAGATCGAGGCGTTCTCTGTAGTCCTTGGCACGCCTATACAATGACGAGGCCGCCACGGGCCCTGGGTCCGGGATCGCTGATCAGTGAACCATTGGACTTGAATAAGTCTGTGGTTGTGACAGTCTTCGAGCACTAAGCATGGTTCAAGATATCTCGAATGATGGCGCTTTCAGGCTACAAGAGGTGCCGCTCTGCTGGGAAGTGTCGCTGGGTTGTGTGAGAATGGTCGGCGTGAGGTCTGCCGAGTATATGGGGCCTGACCGGGCGACGCCCCTCGTATCCCGCGTGTTATACGGGCTCGCGCCCGAGGTATTTTTCGATGCGGTGGAGGAAGAGCTCGTCGCATAATCATACGAATCTCCTGCATCCGTGGCTTTCTCTCGCTTACACTGTCGATAGAAGAACGTCACAACCACCGGGAGGTTGCAGACAATCAGCGATACCGTGGGCTAGGTGAAAACGATAGTAAGTATTGGCTTGCGGATTAATAGAAAACAACATAACATACCTGTAAATATACAGTGATGACTGCGAAAGCGTAGTCGGGTTCAATAATGGGGATATTGTTCAGTATACCGGCCATGGTGATGAGGATGCTCGCAGAGAACAAGATGTGAATTATCCTGCGCGGCGATTTGCGTAGCCGGGCATTACGAAGCAGCCCCCACGCAAGGGCTACCAAAAGCGAATCTGCCACAACGTCCACTACGTAGCAATGATCACTATCAAATCGTATTTAAAGTAGGAGGACTTACGGCAGATTTGGGTGATAGCGAGCTGACTGCCCGATTTGCGTATACTTGTGATAGGCTTTGAATTGACGCAAACAAGCTGCTTCTGGATGGTCAGGTCTACGCAACAAAGTGCAAAGAACCCAGCCGTGAGATTGGCTACCATCCTGAGACGACTAGCCGGGTGTGTTATCCTGATAATTGAAAACAGTAAACTCATGCGAGCGGCCCTAAAGCGATACTTATTCGACCCAGCAGTCCATCGAGGGTTTGTGTGCAACTTACCATAGCGAAAGGGTTAATGGGAAATTGAGGAGCCAGTGTACGACTACCCATGTGGATTGTTTGCTTGGGGCCTCTGCAGCTGAAGAGCGCTAGTTTGAGTTCCTTGCGATGCATAATAGACAGCGTGAACGCACCAGCAGAGCCTAACAACCACAATACTGGAACGGCAACCATTTCGCAAACCATAGCGATAATCACCCAAACATCTTCCCACCATAGCTAACTCCTACGATATTAGATAACAAGGCAGAAGAGTGTAATGGCAATAGCGACCAAAAATTATACCCATGATTGTGCGACCGAATAAAAGTAAGTGTGAACAGACCATTGATAGAAGCCAGCGTGCCTCCAATGTCCGAAAGAACACGAGCAATTGCCGAGAAGCTCGATGGAGGGCTCAGTTGTTGCTGGATTATTGCTTGACAGTACCTGTTGTATGCAAAAGTCGCCACAGATGCATTGGATCCGGATGCGCTGTCCACGCTTGTAATAACATCTGTGTAATTTGTATGATGATCCAAAGCAATGACATAGTGGCATTGTAAAGCACGTACCAGGACGATATGAAATGAACCAGAGACTGCCGAGCATGTATTTCATCATGCTAAGCGAGATGGTATACTGCTTGAAAGGGGCGAGGGTAAACGGGCTCGTTAAGCTGACTTGTGTGCTGTTCGCGAAGCCAATGGTGTTGGACATTGTTACCCACAGCAACAGAGAGTAATTGCCGGTCCAGTCAATTTCAAACCCCACGTGTATAGCTGAATCGACAGAATCATAATCGCCCCACCAGGTTCCCCACTCGACTTGAACAAAGTTCGTTCCTGAGGATATCTCTAGCGTGGATGGGTCATTGAACGTATCATCCGGGGATGTCTTGATTATCTTCATCAGGGTAAAAATTGTCGATGATTGAATTCGACTTACCATAGTTAAAGTCACAGAAGTAGTGTTGAAATTGGAAGTAATATCTACACACTGCGTTGATCCAAGCATCGCGTCGTTTACGGTATAAGCCTGGTTTGAGTGTAGTTGAAACTCGATGTAGCCAGAATAAGCCGAGAAAACCAAGATACCAATGCAAGAGTATACTGCAATGATACCGCGAAAGATAGCCCATGCGGGAGGCTCAAAACTATTGAACGTCTTTAGAGGAAGAAGTGGAGATAGTAGTTGAGACGCACGCGTGCTTTCGAAAAACTGAGTGCCGGAAGATATAGTCTGTACAGTGGCGAACCACCTCCGCACGCTCGCTAGATTTCCTCTGGGTTCCAAAAATGCACCACCTTTTCTGAGGTCCTGTCGACGACAGAGAGGACTCTCCAAGATCCACCAGCAATAATTCGTTGCCGTGGACCTTATCAATGAAGGCTGCGATGCAGATGTATGCAATGAAAACTATGTTCAGCCCAAGGATTGCGACAGTTGCTGCAATGACGGATGCGGAGGTATATGTGTCTTGAAGAATCGGGACCCCAATTAAATCCAAAACATAGGCGAACCATGGCTGTTCGTAGTATAGTTGCGACAACGGATTTATCCAAATGACCCAAATGGCGGCTATGATGATGGGCCACATGGACAGTGGCATAAGGACCACGACGATAATTTCGATGATCAGGAACGCGCGCTGGTTAAAATTCCTGCGGATGATTAACAAATCTCTGATATATCAGGTTAATTGTGATCGAAGAAATGGTGAGGGTATCTGGGGCTTACATAGTAGCAAAGATCCCCAATCCCACCAATGCGGCGAGCGCCATGATACCATCAAAATGATTTACAACAAAGGAACTGTCCATGTCGCCCCATGCAACCTGGCTTAAGCCCCACGTGAACCCTAGCCCGATTGTTGGCAAGTAAACGAATGCATATGTGGTGTGAAACAGGATGCGGATGGGCAGCAGATTACGTGCCATTGTGCCAGGCGTGATGGCCAGGGAGATATGGCCAGTGATCGGTGTGAATTGAGTTGCAGATGTTTTCGCTTGCGAGCGGAAGGCCAGGCCTTAGAGGGGAGGGTATGCAGATACAACGCCAAAAAGGAGGGAGCCTTCGTATTTAACTGGCAGCATTTCCACAGCAAGCCGTCCACCGTGACAGCATCCACATCAAGCAAGCGCTCAGCAACTAATCCGTGGGGCAGCTTTACCGAGTTCGGTTCTCGTCTGCGTCATCGCGAATGCCTTTTGGAAATTGTGTTGATATTATTGTTTCATATCTTTCACAGGTTGGCAGTGCTTTAACGCTGGTCGATCGGGTTTAAGATTTTGAAAGTTAAATCTGTTTTGCTCTCACAGCAAGCTAGCGCTTGGGACTTGGGCCATCCGTTGGTCAGTTTGACCGAGTATGTATGATTGCTGTCCCTGTCTTCTTCGCGCAGCATGTAGTCTGGACCCTGCACTGATATTGATCAAGTTAGAGGGTATGCAGATAAGCGCCAAGCAGGCGAGAGCGTGCGTCTTTGACCGATATTGTGTCCACTGCAAGAGTGTCCACAGCAAGGCAGCGCTCAGCAACATCAGCAAAATCTAAATCTGCTTAAATCACGCTTAGGGTCCCTTATAAATCGCTTATGGGGCTCAAGCAGAATCAAGTGTATAAGTAGGTCCTCGTACTTATGGACTTGCCAGCTTGGCCACTTTAGTTGACTCGAAGTGTACCAAGCAAAAATTCAAGTACGAAATAAGTGGAGGGTAAGGAGATATATAAGTACTGTCAAGAAACCGTGAAGCCAGATCTGCACAAGTAAAAATCGGGCGGAAAAGCCTGCAAGGGAAAATGGTGATAGAAGTTGCTCAAGGAAATTTAAGAGACCAATATCAAAAGCCGTTCAAGGTGAGAATTATATTTTAAACTGCGAAATGCAGATGAATTGTATATGAGCATGTGCAAGCGAAAACATCCTCCTTGAGCTCTCACAAGCATTACAGATGGCAGCGCCGAGCTCGCGAGTAAATCGTGGTGTACACCGAGCACACACGCATCCCATGCTAGAACTACGCCTCACATGACGGCGTCGATTCCATCTCGAATCTTCTCATATCACACGACTGGTTCCGTGGTGTGTGTGTGCCGCCCAACAAGTCCATCCTCGTAATCACTGCGGGGCACAGCACCACCGCCTTTGCGCACCGCAGAGAAATAAAACCATTTGCTTACCTGCGACAGTGTTGATTGGCTCGACGGCGGCAGGCGCTGCTACAATAGGGAGCGCAACCTATTGCGTGCAAGTCAGAGTTCAGCTCCGCGACGAAGTCGAGCACGCTCGCGTGCTAAAGTCCTTGTCGCCCGTGACCTGTATAATCCACCCCGTCCCACGATTAGCATTGGCAGAGAACGGAGATGAGACGGGCTTACGACATCCACGGGGCCAAGGTTTGAAAGCGGGTGCTGGCTGCACGAGCTTGCGCTGCGTGAAGAGCACCGCTTGCGTGATGGGCTGCTCCGTCGCGTGCGCACACACACTGCCTGCGTGTACCCGGGGTAGTGGAAGAGGCTCCGCAGGCTCGTCTGTGGCTGCCAGCATCACAACCGTCGGTCAGTCGATCCACGAAAGTAAGACTTGGAGCAGGGAACGCACCAGGCCAGTGACGAAGTACCTGCTGCTAAACTCAGCCGGCGAGAAGTGTGCGGGAAACACCTGCGTCGCGATGGGGTAGGCGCCGCCGGGGAGGGAGGGGGGCTGTGCGGTTGCGTTCACTGTGCAGGATGAGTCACGGTGGTGAGAAGAATGCAAAGATACAATGTACTCACTATCTCGTTTTGACCTCTGCGCAAAGACCAAGCAAAGACATCCTCCGAATCACCAGCCCAAGCATAACAAAGAAGCATATTGTGGTCGACAAAGCATCAGATACGGAGGAGAGCGCAAGGGGTATAGCAGACGTGGAAGAACATGTTTGAGACTTAACTTAGCAAAATTTCGCGGCGCCGCGCCAAGTCCGAGAATCCGGAAGCCTCCGTGCATGGATGGGAACTTCCGGAATCATTCGGAGCGCCCACTCCTTCCTCTTGCACCACCATCTCCCTGAGCATCGCTTGCCCTTCATCGCTCGCTGCCTGCATGCCGGTCGTCTATAACTCTGTCAACTCTCCTGCGGTACACTCTACTGGCTCTAGTAGGTCACTTCCTACCCATATCTTGTCCCTCATGTCTAACTGTCTCGCTGCAGCCTGTCTGTTCTTGGTTGTAATATGCATTTCATCGTATGTGGTCACGAAACTCTTCTTTAAATGTTTACTCATATGCTCATTTCCTTATAGCTAACTTTCCTCCATAGAGGGCCCATGATAGGTCAGCATCTTCCCTATCTTTAATGAATCTCTGCTAACCTATTGCCTTACAGTGTACCATAACACAACACATATCGGAACTACGGTACGTGTCCTTCCTATGATGAATGCTTCATTCGCCCACCAACATTACTCCCAGCTTGCGGCGGTGACGAGCACAATACGCACATCTGCGGGTCCGAGTGCCAGTCTTCCCTCTGACCGTCCGACTGGCAGGAATGCCACAGCGCGCTGAGCGCAAGGTGTCGCAGTCTCCCCGCACTGCGAGTGCTCAAAGACGACATGCTTTGTCGTCGCCCACCTGCAACGCACTGAGTAACCCCGCACCGAACCATTCGTCCACATCTAGCGTGCCGCGCTCATCGAACACGGTGAGATTTCTCGATATCGCGTGAAAGTGGATGTTTACATGTTTCAATCTAGATGGACAGTATTGAAGGATATCGGTATCGTGCTTACCCGTTAAATTTCCTTATCCACTGGACCACTTAGCTTTACTTATTTTGTCTTTTTTTATCCTAATACTATTGGCAACTTGAAGACTTTGAGGCTTTGAGTTGCTTTTGCTCCCGCTTTTGCTTCGCTTATCTGTTCCTGATGAATTGAGCACCTTACAAGTACAGTATTCTTGAACCCATTTTTGTGCTTGTGGCTACTTGGTGATTGGGTTGCTTTTGTGTGCTACCGCCTTCCGCAACAGTGTTGCTTTGACACACTTTGAGCAACTTTGCAGGTTTTCCCCTTGACGCCTGATTCTCGCTTTTCGCTCTCCGCAGCCAAAAATTAGTAGATAAGTAGCACAAGTGCAATATAAGCTCAATATAAGTAGAGGGGACCTACTTGAGTGCTTGGTTGCTTATGGAGGCATAAGCGTTCATAAGCGGCCTATAAGTTGCTCACAAGCATTTTGAGATTTTGCTGATGAAGCCATCTGTAGGGTAGTTTTACCGTGTTCGGTTCTCGTCTGCGTCGGCAATGCAATATGAGCCTTGGGTGAGGCTATTCTGTAGAGGGCATAGACAATCGAAAGTCAAGTCGGTTAGGTTGCCCCAGGCGCCGATTGTAAGGTATATAGTTTGAATGCCGTGGTGTTAGTATAACGGACATATCAGGAGCGCCCGCCCTACCACAGTCCACACGTCTTCAACGTGCCCTCAGGTCTAATGTATCCTGTTGATGCACTGATCACGAGGTATTAACTGAGATCCCAGTAGGTGAAAAGACAACACGCAGACCTGGAAGTCGATGCAATCATTATCTAGCCAACAGCTTCAACAAAGTCAACACATCTATCCCATTGACCGGTGAGGTCCGGACTTCGAATATCCTCGGACCCACTTTCGCTTACGCCTTCCAATGTTCTTCTCGCTATGGTAGTACATATGGGCGAAGAAGGTCGATGGTCGGTCGAAACATAAGTAGGATGAATCCGGCGTGGCCGCCGCGTGGTGTGTCGGAGTTTCCGCTCTCCGGGCGGGGACAGGAACGATATCGATCGATTCGGCGTCTTTGCCCTGCATTCTGCTGTACCTTTGCCCGTTGCCCTGAACTTTGAACACTGTGTCCATGTTTTCTTGATGATGTGGACCTGAATCAATACACTCACGACTGTTTCAGTGGCTTCTGTACTCAATCCCTCTTCAGTGTCTTCACGTGGCTGGGCTCATGTCCTGTAACAGTATATGATCGCTCCACTTCTTCGCTACGTTTCGTGTATGCTTCAAGGCTCTCTCATCACCTCAGAGAGTGACACGCGCGGCAATAATCTACGACTTTCTTTCTTTCCTTTGATACTCCTGTTCGTCCAGGCGCTCGTAAACCCTGGAGAATGTGGAAGTAGGATACTATGGCGTTTTCAGCGATCTGACAGAGATCGCAGAGGCACCAGCGCGTTTTTATGTGATACCTTGTAACATCTCAATGAAACTAATATGTTCGGGGTTCTGATGTGTATGTGTGACAGATCGGAAGAGGGAAGGAAGCGCCAAAACTTTATAAGAACGTCGCGCCGTAGCAACATGGTTTGGGCCTGGCCGAGTTCAAACTTCACAGCATGCTGAGCAATGTCCAGTCAGATGGACTCCGGAGGCGAGACTCGGACATTTAGCGCCGGAGGGCTGTATCCACTTCACAAACGACGGTTCCATTGTCCTAACCATACCATAAAATTGCCGTTAGTGATCAAATGTTTGCATACGACGGAAAGATGATCCAACCTTGTCACCAGCAGTGGTGGACACGAGGCAAAAGCCTATACAACACTAGGGATTTAGCGGGAAGGTTCTGATGTATACATTTTCAGGAAAGCGAAATGTCTGATTGTAAGTACTTAGCCACGCCGTTTGAAGATGGAGCAACACACGAGGGCCAGCCAGGGTCCGAAAGGGTGCGTGGGGCCCTGTCGCTATGTTTGCGTTCAGATGCGTGCTTTAGGTTAAAATCTGTCTGTGTGAGAGTTTTGGGCGTCGAGGCTGATCCAGATTGAACGCATAGATATGTATATTTAACCGCATACGAGCGATGCTGGAATCAATGTCTGTTCATGTCAGGAGCTCCCCAGTGCCCGAATCATCCAGCGTATCGAAGGCACCGTGGGTATTAAATGGCAGAGGAGAAATGACGATAGGTTCTATGACATCAAAGAGAAAACGGCTGCTCCGTGGTAAATCAGTGAGCTGCTCTCCCTTAGCGGTAATTAAGTAAACGTGCCTTCATATGACAGCCTTGTTGAAGCTCCTTCAATGTATGGAAGCGATGCATAGCTCTATAATTGTATTTAAGAAAGGACAGACGTGCCTCGCGCCTTTGCGAACCACGTCTATTGTAATGGAGCCCGGCGATATCACTCGGCTCATTTGCAGAGAACGAGATATCATTTAAGGAGAGATATACAGTAATTCTAGAGAGATTTTCACCTGCTCTGGTGTTTGCGGGGCAGGTCTGCGCTGGATAGGACTCCCATAAGAGGGTGTCGCCGGCTCACAACGCTCTGGGGTTTGCATATTGAATTCGCTCCTGCTGCATGGTACAACCGCAGAATAGCTTCGCAGGCTCACAACGACCGCGACAGGAACCGAAGGCCATGTGAATGGGCGGATTTTGAAGCAGATATGCCCGCGATGGTCAGCACAAAGGTGATATTACTTGCGATGAGAAAGATAGGCGGTGGCGAGGGGTCCATGGGAGCTCGGCAGGGAGGCGAGGGATCGGGCAAGCGAGTGAAAGACGAGGAGAATGTGAAGGCATGAGAAGGAAGCAAAAATGCGCTCGTGTACCAGAGCATCACGCGTTCACCTGGTATCTAGATCCTGCCGTGCAGCTTGTGCAGCAGTCCGTCTCCGCTCATTCCCTGTTTGGGGAATCAAAGTTCCGCCAACACTTCTGCGAGGGTAAAATTGCGCTGCGCAGGTAGACGTAGATCAGTATTTGCAGAAATCATATATACAAAGCACAGCGATGACCCTTATGGACCACCGTCCACACTTGCAAACCAGGGACGAAACACAACACGCTCATTGAATTCCACACCAGCACCGCTGTATGCTCCATCTCCAGTCTTTAAGCTTCGATTGGAGGCTTTAAGCTCCCCGAGCGCGTCTTCCAGCTGCCAGTAGATTCCCCTAGTCATCTGGAAGAAACGAAGACATGTACACGTTTCCTTCCTTATGAACTGCCGGTGTGCGAGGAGGGAGACAGCGAGAAAGTAAAAGCGCCAGCCGGGAGCATAGCAAGCCTAGAGATACTCGCAGTTTAGTACTTTACCCAGTAGGGGCAGCGATGACATGGACGCGAGTGACGACCGCAACTGTGAGCAAAGTGGCAGTGTCAGCCGATCGGATCACCCCAATCGGTAAGCCCCTGAGGTGATGGCCGATGGCGGACGCGGCGCTTAGAGTCCAGGCTCATTCTCGACGCTCGTTCAACACAAGTTTTATCTTTGATATTCCCATCCCCACGGTGAAAATGAGTCAAGACGGATAGCCATCTCCCCATAACTCACGCTCCATATCCGACGTCCCCGTTCCCGTTCCCGCTCCCCTCATGATCCTGTATCAGAAATCGGTCATCGGTTATTCTTACAGCACCGTCAAGGGCAAGATCTCCATGAATGGCGTCTCGCCGTACGACGGCATGAACACCTGAACGTCGAGTCCGAATACCATCAGCATAACCTCTGTAAGTAGCACTCACGCCGAGTAGCGAGTTGTCCCCCTGGATCTCTGCCTGGCAGAACGAGAAGGCGCAGCAGGGCTCGGTGTACAGGTCGGTCTTGCGGCACTTAGGGTGCGGATGGGGCGCCGTGGAAGCGCAGTAGCGGAGTACGGAGACGATAGGGGCGAGGGCCAGCCACGATGGCGCAGTGACGCGGGTGAAGAGCTGCATGGCCACACAGGAGAGAAATATAATATGAAGAGGAGTATGGGGGTATGTAATGTGAGCGTCGACGGATTCCGCGGTTGATGCTACTTACGCATTTGATTCGGCGATAACATTTAGGGAAAATTCAGGACGCAAAATGATCGCGATATCACGGAGCTGCATTGTTCGTTGTATAACAAAAGCGCGAACGCACGCCATGCGTGACGCACAGTGCGGCTGCACTGGCCCTATGATAGCTGGGATTATATGCACTTGATTGGATGGTATGCGACTTGTGTCATGTACATCGGCCGTTGCAAATGCCCCTTTGGCATTGCGAATTTGCGGCGTCTCATAGCTTGTTGTGAACAATAAGCGTTGGACCCGCGGTGACCTATAATCATAATGACTATTGTCTCGTGACAGAGGGGAGGCTTTGCCACCAGTTCCACGTCGACATAATACATCTAGAACTAGATCCTGCGCTCTAGCTTCGGAGCCGCGGGACAGTCACGTATGCAAGAAATTCCTCATTTTCAGCTCAGAGGCTTGGGGGTGAAATCAGGTCAGGCTTGCTACTACTGCGACCACACTTGAGCTAAAGAGAGTGATACCTCTTTGTCGCGGCACTACAACATTTGCCTGTTGAGAATGGCATTACATGACTCATTACAGCATCCCGGGCTTGCACATTCACCCCACTGAACGCATGTGCGGTCCGATTCTGAGGTCTTGCAAGTGCATCTGCCCAATCTCGGTTTAACACAATCGCTGAAGCACATCATGGATTTCCGGCGTGAGGCCACGATCAGACATTTACAAGTGACAAATCCAATATCATGCCCACCGCCCAGCGAATCATCATCCCGCGTGCGTCCAACTACTCCTGGTGCCCGGCCATGCTAACAAAAACCTCCCACAGCACTACCCCCAGCTGCAGCCAGCCTCAGCACCCGAAAAACTTATCGTACCAAGGTACGTTACACGCCGGGTCAGGGGGTGCTCGTCCCCCCCCGTCTGGTTGTTGCGGTAGTGGTAGCGCGTCCTCCTGGCTGACGACCTTGACATATGGTGTCTCGCTGAAGCCCGGGAAACAGTACTGCTAGTCTGTGAGCACAGGATGGAACTCCAAATCGGGGTTATGTATCACGCACCCCAATCGCCGAATTGGCATCCAGAGTAATCGATTGGCAGTACGAAAAGGCACAGCAGTCCGCTGCTTCCCAGCATTGCATGTACATTGCGCCGTTGCAGCGTTTGGCGTGCGGGTGGGGCGCCGCGGACGCACCGTGGCCGAGGAGCGCGAGGACAAGGATGAGGGCCAGCCTCGGAGTCGCGGGGATAGTGGACGTGAAGAGTTGCATGAGCACAACGGAAAAGAATAAAAAATTAGAGAGAGGGTATGTGGGGGTCCGAGGGTATGTGGGTTTCAGCGGATTTTTCGAGGAGGTTTTATGTATTTCCGAAGGGACTGATGCATGCAGCGGATGTTCTGAACTAGACATCGGCAGACAGGGCGTTCAGCAGGTTAAGGCTTGTTAAACCCGCTTTGGGTTCCAGTGCCTATTGTCTTTTTTAGCAACAATGTCAGATTCAGAAGGGCCCATGCACATTGCAATGGCCAATCGCAATGCTACCGATATGCGTCCAATCAGGGAGAGAATCGCTACCGTCAACGATGACAATGGTATGTGTCTAGCGTACATATGGAACGTCCTAGGGTTCTGTGCTTGTTCCTTCAATTAATCGTGAAGGATCGCAATAGTTATACTGTACATATCATCGGTGGATAGGAGAGATAACAAGTCAAGGTCATACCAGCGTTCCCCTCATGAATTTCCCATCTGCGGATGTAAATACGGGCCGGTAAGAATAAGTGCTACTGAGAAGCGCACGCAAAATCTATATCACGAGGAATCATGTGGAGGGTTTCTTGTTGGATCATGCCTATTGTCTCGGGAAATGCCGGCTAATCATAGGCCGAGATGCTGTCAACAAAGACAATTGCATAGTAAGATAGT
This sequence comes from Athelia psychrophila, assembly GCA_001630335.1. NCBI lineage: Eukaryota > Fungi > Basidiomycota > Agaricomycetes > Atheliales > Atheliaceae > Athelia > Athelia psychrophila. Next base: position 52,457 of record KV417612.1, read on the forward strand.
ATGATTAGTGTTTCGAATGGAATGACGGGGAACCATCAAAAATCCGCTCAAGCTTTTTGTTAAACAAAGAACAATGTGGATTCATATTGCGTCCCGAGTCGCCGAACGAGACACATACTTAAGTAGAGTCGAAGATTTGGCTGAAGCCGACACATACCCACTTTCTATTATATATTTCTTTTATTGTCATGCTGCTCTTCACACCCACGAATACCTTGACTTTGAGGCTGGCCCTCATCATGGCCCTCTTCAGCTATGGCGCGTCCGCAGCGCCCCATTCGCATACCAAACGCTGCAACGACGTAATGTACGAGCCCTGCTACGCAGCAGCAGACTGCTGCGCCTTCTCGTACTGCCAATCGACTGTCATGGACAACGGCACAGCGGTTGGGGTGAGTGATAACAATCCCGATTCAGAGTATTTATTTCTCGTGCTCACCGACGATTAGGCCTGTTTTCCGGGGTTCAGTGAGAAGCCATATACGAAGATCGTCACGCCGGCGACTGCGTTAGCTATCCCAACACCAGCAAAAACCGGTTATAAACCACCTGGCAGTTCAGGTTGTGCAGACCTCCCTTGGTATGATCGAATATACGGTTGTTGAGATGGTTGTTAAGATTGGCTGCAATGGGTTGGATGGTGGGACTTTTTGTTAGCATGAATGGTCGCCGGTTTACTGGTGAGTGGCTAGAATCATGCTCGAGGACCAGGATGGAGCTGACAATGTTGTCTTACTCCCGCAAGCCTCTGACCGTGCTAAATTCACGGAGCGTGAGGTTATAAGTGGTGTCGCTCAGTAGAATTTATGGCACTCACGAGCTCGTTACAACGATGAAGCATGGCTGAAAATATCATATCGTTCAGGCAAGACACAGGCGATATTTGAGCGTAAGGAAAGCACATCGCCTTAGAAAGTTATTGTAGCTGTATACGGAAGCAATATCTGCACATTGCGTTGGCCAAAGCATCACGTTGTGTATGGTATCAGCCCAGCTTAACCTTGAGTGTACTGTACCATTCCGACCACACGCCAGTTACGGGTAACAGGGTACCCTGAGCTGTACAGGAGACCCAGGGCCAAATTCCAAGAGATCTCGAGAAAAATGCCTCAGGCAGAAACCGGTGTGAAGGAAGCAGCCCGAGATGTCCCATTGTGTGGGTCTTCTCCAAGGGCAGAAAACCCTAATGGCCAATGCACGTGTCTGTTTCGGAAGGCAGGAACCCGATTGCGCAACATGCGGGTGTCTTTTTCCAAAGCCAGAGGCCCGAGCGCCCAATGTGGAAAGGCGGTAGCCCGATCCATGTCTTTTTCCGAAGGCGATAGCCCGATCTTAACTAGTTTTTAGTCGATCTTCGCAAAAATAGGATGCACTGGGTCGGAAAGTGGTGCCAACTTGATTTACGAGGTCCTGAGAGCGTTGAGGTTGCACGTTGTCAAATTTGAGTTGTGTGTACCGCAGGTGAAGAACGGCGCCGGCCGACGGTAGCTTCGGCTGCATTATGTATGGATTTTCAATACCTCCCCTATCTTCCGCCACATGCGCCCCGCGGGATGTTGTTCACGATCATCGATCACCACTCTGGCAGCTGGAATCCAGTCCATCTTTGATATGCGTTGAGCTCGGGACACACTGCATGACATCTACAAGTTCCCTGCAAAAGATTCATGTCCTCAATCCCCGGATTCATCGCATATCTCGACCGACCATCGACCGAAACTGGATCGGCTCGCAGTCGTGCATGCAATCAGTACCTGGTACTGAATTGCGATAAGCTTCTCTTCACGGCCATCGCCCAACCCCGAGTGATGAAACATCAGTCACCGCCCTCAAGGCACAAGAGCCCCTCCTATGTCCGTTACACTTGCATTCCTTCTGAATCCTTCAGCACCGGCTGCTAAACATCATCCTTCTACACGGATATTGGGCGTTCCTCGCGGGACTTCACCTTGAACAGACACCCCCCAACGTGCCTCGGGCTCTCTCTACATATGTGAGAGGGGCGACGGGCTTCAGCTATCCTGGTGACGTGGATTTCGCTTTCGTTTGCCTCGTGCGTAATCAATCATGCAAACTCTCATTAATAAACCTGCGCATTATACAAATGCCAGCCCAGGGCCAACATAGATATCTTATTCAAGATTGGATGCCATTCGCTTCATGGAAGACCGAAACAACTTCCAACAGTACATGGCCACTAGTACCCAACGGCAGACTTCTTTCAAACTTCTGCAAATCTTCATATCTCCGATACTGCCAACCGGTAAAGGGCATGTAGCAGAACGGGATCCGAGAGTGTCAGTGAGGACTGAACTTGGCAAAAGCGACCCACGGGTCGGCGATCGTACTGCGGAAACCGCTGCAGCCTGACGAACCTTGCTGTGGACATTTTTGCAGTTGCGCACTAAAGCCTACTCGCAGCCACTGTTTTGTTCGGTAACAGAGAGATAGGCATTGATCAAAGCTCTCCGATCGGCTGTGGAGCCCGCAGTGAAAATCGGCGAATATATTATAGAACCTCTCCTTCTGAGTGTACCTGCAATCCCCACGATTCATACCAACCACTCGCAATATCTACACATCACGGCTCGCACCATGGGACAGCATTTACTCTCCATTCGCATACTGTTCCATGCAACATTTGCATTTGTGTACTTGCCAATGATTGGGCTAGGGTTCACAAGGGGATTAAGCTCGGTCAAATTGTTCGATTGGAAAGGCTTGTCCTTTGTCCAAAACCACTTTGGCGGCACCATAGCCTTCAGCGCATTGGTGGGATTGGGAATATTTGCTGCTTTGTAAGTTCAGATACCCTCACCATTCTCTCGATCGCGATTAACATGATAAGTCAGAGATATCCTGACCCTCCGTAGGACGGTCAACCAGCGCGCGTTCCTGATCATCGAGATCATTGTCGTGGTCCTTATGCCACTATCCATATGGCCCACCATCATATCCTCCATATCGGTCGTTTGGCCCAAATGGCTCGAACCCTTTATCGGAAAATATTGTTTTGACGATATTAGCTCAAACTACTCGGCATCGTTATTTTGCCTTGCGATGTATGCACCTGCTTGGATCCAAATATCTGGAGACGAAGTTACCTCTGCATTCGTTATCACAGCAACTGTCGCAAGCCTTTCCCTGAACGCAGCTTTCCTTTCATACATTTGTATCGCAGCCGTCACAGATAAACTCCGTAGAGACAATTTCCTGCCCATATTTCCTGGAGATCCCTCTCCGTCTGTGCCCGGCCACCTGAGGAATTGGTACCTTTGGGGAAACCAGAGGACATCTACGGAGCGGAAAGCGATGATTGGTCACTGCGCAGAATATATATTCCGGAATTCAGTTTTCCGAAAGCACGCGTAAGTCGCAGGCTAGCAGGTACACTCTTCATGCACTGATGACGTTCAACAGTTTTGAACCTACAATATGGGCTATATTCCGGGGGATTATAGCAGTGTATTCTTGCGTCGGTCTTGTGGTTTTCTCGGCTTATTCCGCAGCATCCGAGGTGGAACTACGGGGGATTCTTGCAGTGCATGAAAGAATTATCATCCCCAATGATGCATTGTCCACCATTGGAAACTCATCTGTAGCTTCATTCCTAATTGTTCGTCTATTTCGATTACTTGGATTACGATTCTCACGAGGATCACAGGCACCTAGTGATATTAAATTTCCCGTCAACTCCGAAACATATCCACTGCCGCCCACATTTTCCGGCATGTATTGGGAAAATGTGATGCCAGGATTCTGGACGAGCGTATATCCTGTTGATTTTAATATTAGCTGGACCGGAGAGTACTCTCTAGTCACATGGGTCACCTCGTCCCCCGGTTCTATTCTCGACGCTGGAGCTGGAGCAGGGTTTATGAATAGCACACAAGGAAACTCGACAACTCCGTTGGTTCTTGCCCCTTTCAAGAAATACAGCATATCCCTTATCGGCATAGGTTACATATTTTCCGACTGTGCCTTTATACTGTGGATTCCTGGTGCGTATTTTCAATCTACATCGTACGCATGACACGAACTGCACAGATTTCTCCACAAGTGTTGATAGCGGGCCAGGATCCAACACATCAATGGCCACTTTTTCATTCAATGCTTTTCAGTGGCAAATACTTCAGCGAGACGCCCGTCCCCCATCAATATTCTCATCAGTAGCTCATGTTATTTCGCAAACTGGAGGCACCCTGTCTGCTATCGATGGGATCTTCGCCCTCATTTTTGGTCGTACAATCATGGCTATAATTTTCGGTGAGTCTCATTCGCCAGCCCCCATGCCCTGAGCTCGTCATCCCACGCTCGAAGTATGCTGAACATGCACCAGGAACTCGAATTGTCTCGCCTTTTGGCTTGCTTGGCATGGTCACCCACAATCATTTCAAAGAATTGATTCACAAAGATTACCCTAAACTGCAGGAGGATATCGATCGTCGTGGGATGGCGGCGTATATTAGCGAGGTGGCTATCGATGCGGCCTTGATGGACGTACCGCCTGCCATCAGAAGCACCGGTGTTTCACCCCACGAGAATGAGGCGGGCGATGGGGATTCTATAGAACTGAGGCATCGGCAGACTGGCAGTAGCGGGAGCGATCTAGAGAGCAACCCGCTTCTTGGCAGGGAAACTAATCACGAGTGGCTGGATTGTCGCCCGTTGCCCTGAGCTTTCAACGCTGTGGAAATGTTTTCTCAATTTTGCGTGGACACTCTAGCATGTCCCGAATCGACATGCGTAGTTTCAATAGCTTTTGTATTCAATCTCTTTACTTGGCTGGGTTCATATCGTGTTGTAATGTATGCTCGCTGCACTTCTTCGCTTCATTTCACATGTGCATTTATCAAATGCGGTCCCTAGATTTTGCCTTCCAGTGGGCGCATGATTCGGTTGGCTGAAGGCCTGCGTGACTGTTTGCTGCGGAGAACAAGGGACAGAACCCCCTCTATTCAACTTTTGAACTTGCCTCCTCGCCGCCGCATTCAGCGTCTCTTAAGTATGTTAGAAATCCTTCGTTCTAGGCATTCTCGTCACCTTAACTGGTAACACGCGAAGCAATGGCATACGTTCTCTTATTACCACTATTCGTCCCCGTCTAGCTCCTTGATCGATACCTCGCAACTCCCCCCACCATCTTGATATCCAGCAGTTCAATTAGAAAGTAATTCGCCGCCACACCGGCACCAAATGTCTCGCTTTCTCCTTCCCATTACCCTTGCACGATTCAATCTGACGCGGCATTGGGAGAAGGATCGAAACAACCTCGTGATCGACGTCCTCGCATTCGAAGAGGCCTATGGAGAACTTATTCCCGATAGCTGGGTAGGTTTCACCAGAGGGAGTCTTCTGGGTCTGATTGGATTCCAGGGCGGAGGGTAGGATGAAGGGCATGCGTATGAATCGAGCCGATGGACGAAGGATGTGGAAGTGGATTAGCATATGAGATCGCGATAGCGATTCTCGTGGTCGTGAATTTGCAATATCTTGGGGGGGGTGGTATTGCAGTATGGTTGATTTGTGAAAGGGCACTGCGAGGTTGTAGCCTGTTAACGTTGCTGCAGCCTCTGCGCGGCGGCCGGCAGCACTAGACCGGCCATTAACATTGACCATTGCAGGACAGCGAGCTGAAGCTTCCCTCCACAAGTTCCTGCCCGGCACCCCGAGAAACCGCGTCACGACCATCGACGTGGGGGTTCGGGAGCTGCCCTGCTAATTCATGATCATTACCAATACTCATTCTGATGATACATTGCTTTTGGGTTGGGCCCCTGTCTTCCGCCTTGCTTCCGCCTCATGCGCCCCGCTTTGATTCTGCACGCCGGTTGGCAATCCAGGGGGAATTGCGCTTTCGCCACAACGCTTATTGTTTTCATCCAACGGGAACACGACATGAGTTCACTGCGTATCCATAACCTTGATACCCCGGATTCATCGCATGCGTCGGCCGAGCGTCGACGTGACCCGCAAGTGACCCGCCATCGAACAACACCAATGCCCGATCGGCTGCGCGTCGCCAAATGCAAGGCTCCATCGCACGCTCGTTTTGACCGACCTTCACTCTATCCTGCGCCGCATCTGGAATGGCCCAGGTGATCGTCGGAGGAGGTGGCTTGCCTGGCGTCTCCGCTGTCCATACGCTGCTTGAGCGCGGTGCGAATGCCAAGTGGCTCGACAAGCGGAGGTGCGTGTCTCGTCTTCGTCTACTCCGCTATGGAACATCTTTGGGCGTACGTGAGCTAACGCATCGCCTGCAGATTCCTGGGCGGCAACTCCACAAAGACAGCATCCAGCATCAACGGCCCCGGCATATTGAGCAGCTAGCATTCCCGACAATGCGCAGACTTTCTTCGATGATACCAAGAAATCAGTGAGTACCCACTTTCACTTCTCCATTTGCACCTCCATCTGCTTCCCCGTAACTTCGGCCGTCTTGTTCTACCCCGCATCATTTCCACATCAGCCCCATACCCATGCCCCTCCCCGACTTGATACGAACCACGAGCACCCGCTAACGCTCCCTCTCCCGCTCCCAGGGCCACGAACTCGCGCGCAACGACCTCATCCGCGCGCTCACCAGCCGCTCGAGCGACGCCGTCGGCTGGCTGCAAGACGCCTTCCACCCGGCCTCTCCAAAGACTAACTCCTCAGCTGGCACTCCCAGCCCAGGACCCACAAGGGCTCTGCGCAGCTCCCAGGGATGGTCCTCACCTACGCGCAGATCGAGTGTCTCGAGGACCTCGCGGTGTCTAACCCCGAGCGCGTGAAGATCCAGAAGAAGGCCCGCGTGACGGGGCTTGTGAAAGACGAATCTGGCGTGGTTATTGGGCGGAGCTTGAGGTGATGAGCGAGAAGGGGACTACAAAAGAGGTTGTGCTGACGACTGGAGAATGTGCGGCGGATTTCATGGGGGACTCGCTCGCTGTTCAAGACACATGCCCGGGTACTACAACCTGCTACCACCAACGCCAACCACTGCACCAGCGACACTCACAAAGTGAGCCTTCTCCTTCCCTTCCCACACCCGCGCTGCGGGGAACCGCTTTGGGGAACTACTGGGGACTAGCTTGCTAACTCGCTTCGCTTATTGTAGCTCGCGGTTGACACGAATGAATCGGACACCATGGTCAAGTTCTTCGCCACCGAGGCGCCGCGCAGCAGGCGCGCGTTTTGTGGACCAGCTCGAGAAGCGGGATTATGTCACGGGGAAGATGTGGGAGAGCGTCAAGGTAAGCGGGATCCTGATTCATCGAACCCGCGCTGACGCATGTTCGCTACGCTCACAGTACCGAGTCCACCCCACCCTCAACGGCGCAGCACCGAAGGAGACCGAGTGGCACTGCAAGCACTACCTCGGCCGCGGGCTCATGAAGCACTTCGAGTCTGGCGCCGCGCTCGCCAAGGATATGGGCTCGACTCTAGGTGTCCTCGCCGAGACCCCGGCGGGGAGAAGGCCATCATTCTTCTGCGGGACGGGACGCGACGGGGGAGTTTAACATATTGCACGACACGAAGGTTATTCCAAAGTATGCGGCGGATGTACGTTACACTTGCATTCATTCATTCATTACCGGCTGGTAAAAAATATTCATCGGTATGGGTTGGGTATGGGTGAACTACCTAACACGTTTGTAGGGGTGTTTCTCGCGGGACCTCACACTCACCACCGTACCTCGGTTTCTCTCGACTTGAGCGGGAGGGGTGATGGACTTCAGCTATCCTGGGGACGTACCTTTCGCTTTCGCTTTCCTCGTGTAATCAACCATCGAGCTCTCATTGATAGCCTTGCGCGTTATCGGATTTCCAGCCAGAGGCCAATATAAGGATCTAAGTTGAGATTGGATGCCGCTCACTTTTTAGAAGACCAAAACATCTTTTACAGGTAAAACGCGACCGGTGAATGACAGATTTAACATATCTGCAGATCTGGGGCACTGCCAATGGGTGAATATTGAATGGCAGGTGGCAGCACAGGGTCCTGACTCCACTCGCGATGACCAACAATAACAATGAGCAACGAACTTTGACCGAATTTGACGAAAGCGACCCATAGGTTGGGGAACGTCCTGCGGAAACTGCGGGCGTCCAACGAACCGCTTAACTGCTTGCTGTGGATATGCTTGCAGCCGCGCAGAGCCTAATCCGTACAAAAGCCTACTCGCAGCTTCAGAATGTTTCGTTTGTTAACAGGATCGGCTGTGGAGCCCGCAGTGAAAATCGGCGAATATATTATAGAACCTCTCCTTTCGGGTGTACCAGCAATCCCCACGATTTATACCAGCCACTCGCAATATCTGCACATCACGACTCGCACCATGGGACAGCATTTACTCTCCATTCGCGGATTGTTCCATGCTACATTTGCGTTCGTATACTTGCCAATAATCGGGCTAGGGTTCACGCGTGGTTTAAGCAATGGAAATTCGGACGTGTGCCCTATTGATCTGAGCTAGAGCTAGGCGACATTGTGCTAGGGCCAGCAGACTGTGTGCTGGCGCTCGGACCACTTTGCTGGCCCCAGTGACGGGGCTGACGAGCTAGACGAGCTAGCCGAGCTGGCCCCAGCTCAGCTAGCTGCATGTCATCTTGCTGATGTTATGATCTGCCGGTGTGCCAGTCGTCTGGACGATGTTGGGACGGGGATATAGTTACAGGTAAGTGTCAGCCGAAGCATGGAAAGGCTGACGATATTCGCTGTTCAGTACAAATTCTCTTGTGACCGATGACCTGCGATGACATGGACGCGACTGGTGAGAATGGCTGACACCTGTCAGCAAAGCGGCAGCATCGGCCGATTGGATCTCCTCAATCGGTAAGCCCCTAAGCTCCGCTTTCGACGCTCGTTCAACTCAACACAAGTTCATCACGATCAAGTCGACTACACTGTCGGTACATCGTGTGCTCTCTTCTCAACACTGGCCACAATGCCGACCCGCAACAAGTAAGGGAGAAACCTCATCACTTCCGCCATCACCGCTGTCGTAGAGGCCAAATACCGGAAGAATGCTACACGTCCCTCTCCGCTACAGTACACTGCATCTGTAATAGCTCAAATTATCGTCGTCGTCAGTAGCTTGGCTGGCCTGGGCGTAGCGTGAATGTCCTATTGCTCGATAAGAAGGGGTGCGTTCCTCTTCTTCGTCGACTCCCCTACGTTTCACTGAGATATGAGTGAACGAATGCTAATGCATCGACCCGCAGATTCATCCCCACGTCGGCGAAAAGGCGATATTGGCCCATCAATGGTGCCGCCACATGGATGCAGCACGCAGTTGGTATTCTCAACAATGCGCAGACTTTCTTTGATGATACTGAGAAGTCGGTGAGTACCCGCCTTCCCTGCCCATTTTCATACATCTCCATCTTCCTTCCTACGCCCTGCTGGTGCTTGTAATCCTGTAATACCCCACAGCTCCATTCCCATCTGTCCGCATCAAACTCGTACCCATGCCCCTCCTCCCCCGACTTGATCCTTACCACGAGCCTTCGCAAACGCCCCCTGCTCTAGACCCGCGAACTCGCGCGCGGCGACCTCTTAACGGCCGCTCCGACAATGCTGTGAACTGGCGGCAAGACGTCTTGCCTCTCGACCTCTCCAAAGTCGCGCACCTCAGTGGCCACTCCAGCCCAGGACCCACCGCGGCTACGCTCAATCCCCGGGCATGGTCATCACACGCGTAGATGAAACGCCTCGAGGACCCCGCCGTCTCGAACCCGAATGGGTGAACATCCAGAAGAATGCATGTGTGATGGGGCTTGTCAAGGCTGAGAGCGGTTATTGGGGCTGAATGAGGTGTCAAGTAAAAAGGGCACTACAACGGAAGTCGCGTACGGCCCGGTTGTGCTGGCTACTGGAGGATACGCAGCGGATATCACGGTGGACTCGCTGCACAAGAGGTACAGGCCCGAATACGACACCTCTCCTATAGCTTGCGATGCTCGCAGGCGCCTCTGCCATCAACATGGAAAAGGTACAGGTCCACCCAATGGGCCTCGGCAACCCGAAAGAACGGGACCCCAAGGTCAAGTTCTTTGCCGTCGAGGCGCTGTGCGGCGTCGGCGGACTGCTCCTCTACAACACCGGCACGTGGTTCGTGGATGAGGTCGAGCAGCGGGACCATGTGACGGAGAAGATGTGGGAGAATAGCAAAGTACGTTCCTTTCTTTTCTGTGCCAAATAAATGCAGGGGCCGTGCGCTAACACTCACGCTCACTTTAGTACCCAATCCGCCTGATCCTCAACGGTGCCGCGTCCGAGGAGATCGAGTGGCACCGCAATCACCACGTCGGCAGCGGGCTGATGAAGCGCTTTAAGTCTAGCGCCGCGCTCGCCAAGGACATGGGCTTGACCCGCAGGTGCTCGCCGAGACGTGCAGCAAGTATAACGACGGTGTCGGGACTAAGACGAATCCGTTTGGCAAGAAGGTGGGCCTCCTCTCTATTTCGATTCCTTTTGATGCATCAGTGTTATGAGAAGAGCCAGCTAACGCTTCCCTCAGTTCTTTGCAGAAGGCGAATGGTCGATGAACGACTTCTTCAACGTCGCGGACATGATCCCCGTCCTGCACTACACCGTGGGCGGGCTCGAGATCAACGCCGAGTCGTGTGCGTTCTCCATGACCCAACAGCCCATCCTGGGGCTGTTCGCCGCGGGCAAGGCAGGGACTTCAACACAGCGGATCAATCCTACTCGCGAATTGCAGGGCACATGGGCTCATTATTTAAGGATCGCGATAGGGTTGATTCTAACTACTGGAGTGCATGTACCATATTTAACAAAATTTACTCCTCAATATTAATATAATCCTATCTAATCCAATCCTACCCGCTGAGATTGATCCAAACCATTTATTGCAGACGACTGGAAAATATGGTCAGAGTCGGGAGAAAAACTGACTCGAGTAAACTTATCAAAGTAATGATCCTATGGCGACTGCAGTGCACCGCGAGAGCTTTGAGGAGGAGGGAACGACATGGAGGATGGGTACGTAGTGGTGAGACGATGAAGTAGTAATAGCCGCGGGGGCCTTCGTTGATCGATTCAAGGCTAAATATATGCATTCCAGTAGTAAGGATCAATCCTATCGCGATCCTTAAAAAATGAGCCCAAGTGTCCTGCAATTCGCGGGTAGGATTGATCCTACCAGTGTTTACTTTTGCGCGTTGGATATTTTCTCATCCTCGACTTCTATGCCATCCCCCATGTCCTATTCCAATAATACATCCCAGTCTACGTCCATAGTTTGAGGAGGGAGAGCATCTGAGAGTGTGCGCAAGAGGACTTGAAGGCGGTCGGCACAGCCAACGGCGGGACCAAATGTGGTAACGATGATCAGCAAAAATCAGTCTCAAAGTTACCCAGATTGCAGATTGACAAGAAATGAACTTCCGTGTTACTCTTACAAGCCATTTCTGCTCCGCAGAAAGCAATAACAGCGCAACAACATCTACTTTCACCACATACTGACGTATCGTTGATACGTGGCTACTATGTGTCCTGGAAATTTACTACCTCTTTCGACACAAGTAGCCTTGCCAGCAGATGAGAGTTACAGCTGACAGAAAAACATCAGACCGCGTCGATCAAAAACTAGTGTGGAGCTGGGCGAGAGGGGCAATACCATATGTAGTACCGGTGGACCCAATGTGGACCGGATGCTCGGTGCAACGCCCAAGATTTTGGCAATCTGGATGACACTGTATCGCACCGAGAGTGTTACCATCTGTCGTTTCACAACCTTAGGTATGTGTCTTCGGTTTCTAGAAGACATGCTAGTTGGTGGATGTGTAGGGTGTATTGCCTTGTATTGCAGAAAGAGCTCGCCGAGTCGCCGGTATGCTGTGCGCTGTCGTGACAGTAATAATTGTATATGTATGACGACTAATTGCTACATATGGTATTGCCCCTCTCCCTATAGCGTCCAGCTCCACCCTAGCTTTTGATCGACGCGGTCTGATGTTTTTCTGTCAGCTGTAGGACGGCGATTGCAGGAAGATGGAAGTCAGTATGAATGAATAAAATGATTGTGCGCAAAACCGGCAGCCACTCAACAGCCACTTCCGCCACTTCCGATGAACTCGATGCAAGTTCGTCTCACGTCACAAGTGCATGTGAACATGTGAACTGGTCGGTGACCTCGGTGACAAGGAATTGGCTTGAACCTAAGGTCGTAATAATACAGTATCTGAGAGGTGGATAGAGCGCACACAATGCATCATACGCGCACAGCATGGATTCAAAAGTGATAATTATGCGTGGTCCGTAAAGAACTGCGCTCGTTAGAGGCAAAAGGCGACCGGCGACTGGCAGACTTCTTCAGATCATCAGATCTGGGGCACTGCCAACCAGTAAAGGGCAGGTAGCAGCACAGGGACCAAACTCCACTCCCGATGACCAACGATGTCGATGAGCACCGAACTTGATAAAGCGACCATAGATTAGGGATCATAAGTACTGCGGAAACTGTGGCAGCCAGACGAACCGCTTAACAACTTGCTGTGAATGTGCTTGTAGTCACGCCCTAGAGCCTAATCTAAGCCTAATCCGTACTAGAGCTAGGCTACTCGCAGTAACTGTTTCGTTCGGTAACGGCGCGATTTTCATTGATCCGAGCTCTCTCTGATCGGCTTTGGAGCCTCCGGCGTCAAAATCGGCGAATACATCTTATAGAACTGCCCCTTCCGAGCTTATACCTACATCCCCCTCGATTTATACCAACCCCTCGCAATATCTCCCTACACATCACGGCTCACAGGATGGGACAACATTTACTCTCCATTCGCATACTGTTCCACATTACATTTACATTCGTGTACTTGCCAATAATCGGGCTAGGGTTCGCGTGGACATTGAGCTTGGTTAACGTTCCATCCACACCTTCAAATCCAGCGGGCGAATTTTCCTTTGGCCAAAACCACTTTGACGGTACCATCGCGCTCACTTCACTGGTGGGATTGGGGATCTTTGCTGCTTTGTAAGTCCCTTTACCTGCAACATTTTCTCGATCACGATTAACCTGATATGTCAGAGATATTCTGACCATCCGTAGGACGGTTAACCAGTGCACGTTCCTCATCATCGAGACCATTATTGTGATCCTTATGCCGCTATCCATGTGGCCCATCATCGTATCCTCCATAAACCTCTTTGAGTCCAATTGGCTTGACTCCTTCGTGACTCGGAGTTGTTTTGACCCTAGTAGTGGCAACCGAATTTCGGCGTCGTTTTTCTGCGCGGTGATTATGTCAATTTGGTGGCTCCCAGCGTCTGGAGACGAAGTTACCTCTGCACTCGTCATCGCAGCAACTGTCGCAATCCTTGCGCTGAGCACAGCATTCCTTTCATACATTTGTATCGCAGCCATCACAGATAAAGTCCGTGGAATCAATTTCCTGCCCATATATCCTGGAGATCCCTCTTCATCTACGCCCAAAGTACTGAGGAATTGTTACTTTCTGGGAAACCCGAGGACACCTACGGAGCGGGAAGCAATGACTAGTCACTGCACAGACTATATATTCCGAAATTCGGTTTTCCGAAAGCACGCGTAAGTCGCAGGCTTATAGATGCACTTTTCTTGCACTAATGACGTTCAATAGTTTTGAACCCACAATATGGGCCATCTTTCGCGGGATTGTAGCAATTTACGCTTGCGCCAGTCTTGTGGCTTTCTCGGCTTATTCTGCATTATCCGAGGCACAACTGCGAGAGACTCTTGTTGTTACTGAGAGCATCCAAGTGTCTGAACCATCCCCCCCGCGTGGTCAAAACCTATATGTCACTTCATTTCTAATGGTCCGTCTACTTTGATTGCTTTGATTTCAATTCTCATGAGGATGACAGCCACCTAATGATCCTGTGGCTCCCATCAACCCCGAACAAAATCCACAATTTTTGTTTTCCGGCGTGTCTATCGAATGGCAAAGTCCGGCCCCAGGGGTATGGACGTGCGACTTCGATCCTTGGCTTAATTTTAATATTAGCTGGATCGGCGAGAGCTCTCTGGTCACGTGGGTCACTTCGAATGGGACGGTCCCTGGGTTTATGAATAGCACACAGGTCCTCTCGACAAATCCGTTGATTCTTGCCCCTTTCGCGCAATACAAGATCTCGCTTATCGCCATCCATTACATACTGCTCAACAGTGAATTTATACTGTGGACTCCTGGTACGTATTCTCAATTTACATCATGTCATTGATGTTGTGCATAATATATATTCCAGACATTGTCAGAAGCGTAGATAGCATACCCGGATCCAGCACCTCAATGGCAAGTTTTTCATTTAATGGATATCAGCAGCAAGTCCTCGTGCGAGACTTCAGCCCCCCATCAATTTTCTCGTCAGTGTCCCGTGTTCTTTCGGCTATTGGAGGAACGCTGTCTGTTGTCGATGGAACCTTTGCGCTGATTTTTGGTCGCACAATCATGGCTATAATTTTCGGCGAGTCTCATTTGCCAGCCCCCATTTCCTGAACTCATCATCCCACACTCGGAGTATGCTGAACGTACACCAGGAACCCGAGCTGTCTCGCCTTTTGGCCTGCTTGGCATTGTCACTCACGGTCGCTTCAAACGCCTGATTCACGAACAATACCCTCGCATGCAGGAGGATATCGAACATGGTGGAATGGCGGCGTACATCAGCGAGGTGGCTATCGATGCGGCCTTGATGGATATACCGCCTGCCAAGGGAGGCACCGACGCTGCATCCATCGAGAATGAGGCAGGTGGTGGGGATGCTATGGAGCTGAGGCGTCGGCAGAATGGCAGTAGCAGGAGCGATCTAGAGAGCCACCCGCTTCTTCGCAGGGAAACTAATCAGGGGTAGTAGGATCGTCGCTCGTTGCCCCGAACTTTCAACGCCGTGGAAATGGTTTCTCGATTTTTCTTGGACACTCTAGTTGCACTCTAGCATATCCGAATCGACATACATAGTTTCAGAGCCTTCTGTATTTAATCTCGCTTTACTTAGCTATGTTCATGTCGTGCTGTAATAATGCATGCTCGCTCCAATTCTCCGCTTCATTTCGCGTGTGCATTTTGAATTTTCATAGGCTCGACCCGTGCACGTTGGGGCAAGCACGACTGCTATTCAGTTCAGCCCCTGAATGTGAATTTAATCCCTAACTTTCCCCTTCCAGTAGACGCATAATTTGGTTGGTTAGCAAACCTGGGTAAAAATTTACTGCACTTATCCATCTTGATCTCCAGCATTTCAATTAGCAAGAGATTCGCCACCGTATGGGCGCCAGCTCGCCTTCTCCTTCGCCTTCGCCTTACCCTTGCACGATTGAATCTGACGCGGCATTGGGAGAAGGGGCCGAGACAACCCTATGATCGCCATTCCCGCACTCGAAGACGCCCATAGAGGACTGGGTACACACGAGGTAGACGATGTATTTCCAACAGCCGGGTATGTTGCGCCAGAGGGAGCCTTCTGGCTCTGATTGGATTCCAGGGAGGCAACGCCTGGAGAGGAGGAAGGGCACGCGCATGATTTGCGCAGACGGAGAGGACGGAGGAAGTGGGCTAGCATATGAGATCGTGATGGCGATTCTGAAAGTTGGTATTGCGGCATGGTTGAT
This sequence comes from Athelia psychrophila, assembly GCA_001630335.1. Taxonomy (NCBI): domain Eukaryota; kingdom Fungi; phylum Basidiomycota; class Agaricomycetes; order Atheliales; family Atheliaceae; genus Athelia; species Athelia psychrophila. Next base: position 68,050 of record KV417612.1, read on the forward strand.
TCGCGAAAGGGCGCTGCGAGGTTGCCACCGCGGGCAAGCTGCGCGGCCATTGTAGTTCGCTTTAAGTCCGCGTATGTTTGGCGCGGCCGTCCCGGCTACCCGGCTTCCCCATGTCCAGCATGGACGCCGACTCGCTGAAGCTCCCCTCCACGAGTATCCCTGCCCGACACCCCGAGAAACAGCGTCGGCGACCATCGACATGAGGTGTAGGTTCGGGAGCTGCCCTTCGAAGTCATGATCATCACCAATGCCCATCCAGACCACAGATCGGTTGTGCGTCGCCAAATGCAAGACACCGTCGCACGCTCATTGCTTGTGAATTGATCTAACTTTACACTGCACCTACCACATTCAATCCTGCAAATCGGCGTCGGAGGTGGCTTGGCTGGCTTGTCCCGCTGCCCATGCGCTGAGGAAGCGCGCTGCGAATGTCTTGTTTCTCGATGAGCTGAGGTGCGTGTCTCGTCTTCGTCTACTCTGCTATGGCGCATCTGTGTGTGTACGGGATCTAACGCATCGACTGCAGATCCATGGGCGGCAACCCCAACAAGGCCATATCGAGCGCCGGCACGCAACGCAGCAGCCAGCCAGCATGCCCGACAATGCGCAGACCGTCTTCTATGGTACCAAGAAATCAGTACTAGTGAGTATTCGCTTTGCCTTTTATTTTCTCCGTCTGCTTCTCCACATCTTCGGTCATCTTCTTCTACCCTACATCCCGATCTCCGTATGTCCGCTTCAACCCCGTACCCACGCACCACATCTCCCGACTTGATACGAACCACGAGCACCCGCTAACGTGCCCTCCCCCTCTCCCAGGCCCACGCCCTCACGCGCGACGACCTCATCCACGTGCTCACTGACTACTCCAGCGACGCCGTCAAGTGGCTGCAAGACGTCTTCCACCCTGACCTTCCCCAAGTCGAGCGCCTCAGCTGGCACCCCGGGCCCAAGTCCACGGGGGGACGCGCAGTTCACAGGGATGATTATTACCTACACGCAGAAGGAGCGTCTCGAGGACCTCACGGCGTTTAATCCCGAGCGCGTGAAGATCTAGAAGAAGGCACGCATGACGGGGCTTGTAACAGATAAGCCTGGCGCGGTTATTGTGGCGGAGTACGAGATGACGAGCATGAAGAAGACTACGAAATAAGTCGCGTACTTCCCGGTTGTGCTAGCGACTGGAGGATGCACGGCGGGTGTCACGGCGGACTAACTGCTCAAGAAGCACAGAGCTGCGTACTATATCCTGCCCTATCAGTGGCGACCACTGTACCGGGGACGGCCGCAAAGTACGTCTTCATTATATATGCGTAAGGAGAGGGGCAGCCCACTAACGATTCACCCTTAGCTTGCAATGCTGGCAGGCGCCTCCGCCATCGACATGGAAAAAGTGCATGTCCACTGTGTCGGGGTGGTTGGGACGCCTGCCTGGCGGCAGCGCGTGCCCGGATCGGACACCGGAAACCATTAGCATTAGACGCATGTACCGTAGACAGTCTCTTACCAATCCACGTATCACCCAGCCTTCGGTGTCGCGCGTCGCCCTCACAGGCGACCCCAGTTCCCCCCCACACCACCCACAGACATATATTAAAACGCTCTGACATATCTTAGCTATGCACACAGTACCCAGCCCGCCTCATTCCGGACGGCGCGGCATCGAAGCAGACCGAGTGGAACTGCAAGCACTACGTCGGCCGCGGGCTTATGAAGCCCTTCGAGTCCAGCGCCGCGCTCGCAAAGTGGGGCTCGACCCCAAGGCACTCGCCGACACGTTCAGCAAGTATAACGAGCATTAGGGCTGAGAAGGATCCGTTCGGGAAGAATGTGAGCCTCTCGTGTGACGTCAAGAGAAAGCGTACACTAATTCCCGCCCTCTCCCACCAGGTCTTCAGAAGGATAATTGTCGATGAACGACTTTTCGACATCGCAACGACAACCCCCGTGCTGCACTTATGGGCTGGCTGAAGACCGACGTTCAGTCGCACGTGCTCTCTGCCACGCAGCAGCCGATCTTCTATGACATTTACGTCCAGGATTAGATTCGATTCAGAATCCTATGAATCTTTTCTGGAATATGAAGCTAACATGAGGCTGATGAGAATGGCTGCAACGTAGCTTTTAGGTGTTCTACCCCTGTCGCTGTCTTTGAGCAAATTCGCCAAGCGTTGAACGTCCCCACGGGATTCCAGCGGGAGTTGGAGCTTCCGCATGACTGCTAGCGGGTATGTATGTTGTGATTAGTCCGAATAACATGAAATGCCGCTATGTACTGGTCAGCCCCGGGCCCATCAGCATCAGTATCTTGTTCGAGATTCAGGATCGTTGTATCGGTGGAAGGAGCGGCTTCCTGGGCTTCCCTCAGTGATGATCATGCACGTGCATTTAACTTTCCTTTGCCTTTTCCCTTTCTCGACTCAACGTGACCCCTCTTGAAGAACCTTTCACTTTTGTCCTCGATATTGGGGTTCGCCCGTCGTGGTTATGTAACGCGCTTACATCAATTCGGCTCCCAAGCCCTGGAGCTGAAGTTACCTTTGGATACGTCATTTCAGCAACTGTCGCAATCCTTGCGCTGAACGCAGCTTTCTTGTTATACATTTGTATAGCAGTCGCCACAGATAAATTCTCCGGCAAGAAATTCCTGCCCATATATCCTGGAGATGCCTCTCTGTCTGCCCCCAGACTCTTGAAGAGTTGGTGCCTCTGGGGAACCCCGAGGACGCCTACTGAGCGTGTGGAGATAATTAGCCACTGTACAGATTATGTTTTTCGTTTCTCCGTTTTTCGAAAACACACGCAAGTCACAGGTTTGGAGCTACACGTGACGTTCGACAGTTTCGAACCTACGATATGGGCCATCTTTCGTGGGATTATGACAGTATACGCTTGCGTCGGTATTGTAGTTTTATCGGTTTATCCTGCATTAGCCGAGGCGCAACTGCGAGGGACGCTCATAGTTCAAGAAACAATCAATACGGCCGTGCCATATGGAGTGTTGAAGTCATCTTGGGGCTTATCCGTAGCCTCATTCATAATGGTTGGTCTACTTGGATTGCTTGAATTTTAATTCTTACGAGGATCCCAGGCATTCGGTGTTGGGCTCGTGAACCCCGAACAAATTCCACCGCCTACCTTGACAAGTAGGAACGATTGGCAAAATCTGGACGGCCCGGACCCAGATGCTGTACCTTGGCAAAATCCGACCTCAGGATTCTGGGCAAACAATGATTTTGCTAATTTTAATATCAGCTGGTCCGGCGAGTACTATCTGGTCACATGGGTTACTTCCTTCGACTCCAACGAGCCCAACCTAGTGAACTTATCCCCGGGGTCCCATTTGGCGATGGGTATTTGAATACCACACAAGTCAACTCGATAAATCTGAAAAAAGTTATGCACTTTTATTTCGAGTTCCATGTATACACGACCCAGAAGATCCACCGCCCAGGCTGATGCGTGTCTGCAGTGTAACGTTATATCTCGATCGCTTTACAATTGCTGCTGCACCTCCGCTGGGACAGAAAGAACTGACGTGCACAGGACATGCATCGATAGTAGGCGGGGGCCAACATTATATATGGGCTGATATGTTAATCATACACTCCATGCTAGAGAATGTGCGACTATAATATACATTTAACGTTTACTGCTACGCATTCTCGTCATCCTCCTGTGCCGACGCCCATGCATCGTCTGAGCCGCTGCATACGCTACTATCGTCGTCTGCATCCATTTCCGCGCGATCTGCATGGTCATCTTGCTCTGTATTCTCCTCGCCTTCCCTTTTCTCCGTTAGTATGCCTTCTGTTTTTCGATTGCACCGTCATTGCCAATAGCTTGTACGGAATATAGAATCCTCAAGTAACAGTCCAGCTAATTAAGGCATTCATCCCTCTGCCGATGTGCCTTTATCCGACGAATTGCCCCGCCCCACATGCTGCAACCCCCCTTATTGGATATTATTTAAACATGTACATATATTGGCCACCCTGAAACATGCATATGCCCCACTTGCGCCATTACCGACCCAATACCATCACAGGACCTGTCACCATCGTGCTCGTGAATTTTAAAGTTAGACTGTAGGGTATCCGACTAAAGCCCCTCCGCTGTTGCGCACCGTGCACACCATTTATAGACTATCATACTCTTGTGCTAGTAATAGCATATTTCACCGGTTCAGCAACCGGATGCATGAAAATAGACTTGTGAGGTGGCAGTACCGGTAGTGACAGTATACATCTGACAGTTCCGTCCGGGTGCCTTATCGGCCAATGACTTTCAAACGGATGCACTTGTCAAACCTATTGAATCCGATGTGATCTGGGCGCACAAGAGGGCACAAAGTATCCCGCGCCACAATCAAGGACCCCATCAAACCAGACCAGGGGTTTCCTCGAAAAGGAACCTCATTACCGATCGGCAGACGCGTCGTCGCGTCGCTGTTGCCATTCCTTCTCTCGCCACCACTACTATCGTCTGCTCTGCCTTCTCTCGGTTTGATAGTGACTGTGGGCTACAAGCCGTCGTAAGGTAAATTATCCGCTTTCCCCGTCACCAGAAAGTGTCCCGTTGCAAGCCCTGCCCGTCGTGCTCCATTGTTCCTCCCACTTCTCCCTCTCGTCCCTCTTCTGCCTCACTGTATAACTCATGTATGTACTGTACTGTATCATTATGTACAGTTGGTGCAAATGACTTTGGAGAGCAAGTAAAATATGGCCTTTTGACGATGCTATGTCTCCGTCCTCACAAATACCCTTACTACCATAACAACTTACCATTGTTCTGCGAGCTCCCACAAGAGTGGATATGAAGTCAATTGTTGATAAATGCATGTAGATGCGGAGCTACAATGACTACTAATAACCGATATGAGGGCAGAAAGAGAAGCTGGGGCGGAGGGGTGTTGTGAGGGGCGGGACAGATTGGAAGGGGTGAACATGCTTGAATAAATTGAAACAAGATACCAAACACTCATAATCTCCCCATGCTGCACGCACCCTACAGCGAATCTCTTTCAAGTGCGGGAGTGTAACCACCCGCCCGCCCAGCCCAACACCCAACACATCCGCCCTCATGCGCACCCTCACGCGCGTACCGCCACGAACGCACCAGCACCACACACACGTGGTGCAATCATACACACCCGCTGGGATTTAGAGACATGGTGTTGGAGCATGGAATAAGTGGGAGAAAGGATGGGGAAGTGGTGGTGGTGAGGGAAGGAATGGCAACGGCAACGCGACGACACGTCGCTGCCAATCAGTAATGAGGTCCCTTTTCGAGGAAACCCCTGGTCTGGTTTGATGGGGTCCTTGATTGTGGCGCGGGATACTTTGTGCCCTCTTGTGCGCCTGCGATCTGTTGCCACCGGTGCCGACTGGGGACTTACTACTATCATTGACACCGTCTTTCAAAATGACACAGAGTTTCAAAATGGTTTTAAAGGATTTTTCGTTGGCTGCTCCGACCACCTATTGCCCAAATAACTTCGGCATATTTTTCTTACATGCTTTCTGAGCATACCCCAATTTTCTGTAGGGAAAATGGGCAAGTGGATGATGCAGTATAAAATCATTTGTAGTTGCAATCTTTGCTAAATCGCAAAATTCGGCATCATTCGCACTCGGAAATACCGTCCCATGATCGTTTCGCCCCATTGAGCTGGGAATGTATGCAAAAGACATCTATCTAACTGTCTGAGCTTATCCGATGACGAGGGGATGAGCTGTTATTCTATAGCAAAAATTCAAAGCTGGAGACCTTGCAAACATGACGAAATGTGATGTTTATTAGCTCCGACGCCTAGTCGATCGATGGTTCTACAGTCTTGTACGGGTCCTTTAAACACTTTTTTTGAATCACACCGGGTGCACAGATGGCTCTCCGAGTTGTATTTTTTTTGAGCTCCAGAGCTTGTAGTACCTCTCAAGTATATACTCAAATATTTTCAGAGCGAAGAGTGCAAAATTGATTGAATAAGAGTGTGAACGCTGCGGGGTCCATTTCCGCGCCGGTCAGTCCTCTAAACAGGCCGATTTCCTTTCTCGGCCGATCATCAGTCGTCCTCGTCCTCGTCCTCCCAACCTTCCTCATCTGGCTCTACGTCCACGGCATTCTTCCTGGGCACTTTGGGCTTCGGCAAGCTCTTCTCCAGTGCCCCTCTGACCGGTTCCTTGCCCCCAGTCCACTTCTCACTTCGCTCTTTTGACAATTGCTTTGCCGCCTTGAACTCTGCTACTGCCTGCTTCCAATCCCTCGTCTTTGCTTCGTTTCGGGCTGCTTTGGCATCTTCTTGGGTCTTCCAGCGAGCCAAATCTCTCTTGTACTTTTCCATTTGATCTGATCTCGCCTCCTTTGCAGCTGCCTCCTGCTCCTGCTGTACAGCCGCCTGTTCAACCTGACCAAAAAATTCGTCAGAGGTGAGTAGCCGCGGCATCCCATCACCATGCAATCGCTTATTTTTCCCCTTTGCTTTCTTTTTCTTCTCCTCCTGGTTCTCCAGCTGTGTTCTCAGCCGATCACAGTACTTCTGTGTCAGTACCGTGCTCGCCTGCATCTGAACCATGCGAGAGCGCTGGTGCTCCACCAGTGTCTCGGATCTTCGCAAGGCCTTCTGGAGGCGTCGCTCTCGGTCTGTCTCGGCCACCTCGCTCAGCAAGACGGCATAGCGTGTGCCTCCCTTTGGTTTCGGTGAGATTGGGACCAGCCCGGGTGATGGCAGCAGATGCCTAGATCAGATTGTGCGAGGGTTGAATAGAAAACCAGCAGCAGTGTTCTCGAGGGAGGAAACTGCATTCCGAACAGGTGTGTAGGGTGTTTGCGGGTTAGTAATGCTTCCTCCCGCTGCCGGTGGTGTCCCTAAGGCTGACATCGTCTCTGCAGCCACATTAACTGAAGTCGCACCCCGAAACGTGGCCTCTGGAGCCGTCGTCAGGTCTTCCTCCACGACCTGCTCTCGGGACCTCTCGACTTCGCGGAGCAGCCGCGTAACGATCCTGATAGGGGTTGATAGCACTACGGGCAGTGTTGCCTGTGTTGAGGTCTCGAGACTCGGGGCCAAGGCACTGGACTTGATCCGCCCAGGTGCGAAAGGGCAGACCCCTGTTTTTTCGAAAGCTGATTTGATAATATCAGGTGTGAGGGCCCGAATGTGTGCGGCTCCGTACACAGCCAAGAAATTTTTCTTGTTGACTGTTCCGCCATGTTCCCGCTCCCACCGGTCTCGCTCTTCGGACCAGTACCGCTTCAGCACGCTGAACACAACGACGTCGAGCCCCTGGTACACGTGTGTTGTGTGCGCAGGATAGCACAGCACCATGATATTATGCTCGCGAGCATAACGGAGGAAGTCATGTGTGTAGTGTGAGTTGTGGCCATCGACAATCAGCAATCGCATATGTCCATTTGCCTTGGCGCGAGTTTGCTTATCGAAGTGTTGTATCCAGATGGCTCCAATCTCTCCATCTGTCCATCCCTTCATAGAATGGCCAACACTATCCAGTATGTCATCATCACCATGCTTTTAGTTATAACGAAAAGGTACTTACGATGCATTAGCTGGATTATCTTGCTTCCACGATGTTTGATAAGCTTGACCTTTGAAAATAACTGCTGGTGGTAGTGATGAGCCATCGGCTCCGATTGTTACAATAACTGTTGTGTTCTCTCGAGTCCCTCCACGAGTCTGATGCTGAACCTTCTTGTTAGCCCCGCCAATCACTCGCTCCTGTGATGTTCCAGTGGCCGGCTGGAAGCCAGCTTCATGGGCGGCCCAGATACATTCTGGTGCAATCGGTTCTCCGTTGTCGCCAGTGCGCAAGGTGTGGCCGAGAAGGTTGAACCAAGCCTCGTGAGTAGTCGGGTTCACAGCCTGCCCTCGAACCCCCTCTAATGACTTCGGATTATAGGTCTTCAGCTTCAAGTGGTGTCTCTCCACAAATCGGGAGGTCCACTTTCTGCCAACACCTTCTGCTGGGCACTCTTTTCCCAATCTCGCATGCAGTATTTCGTCTACATGCTCCTTTACTCTCCGATGGTTCAACGGGAAGCCTCGGTCACCCATTTCCCGTAAGAATTCAACCACCACATCCTCCTCTACTTGTTCTAATAACTTTTTCTCCGCATTGAAATCACTGAGACTCTTTCCGCCATTAACATGGTTCCTTAGTGTAGAGTAACTCAGCTTGACTTCGTGGCCTGTTTCCGACCTCCAGTCTCTCGCCACCTCTTCGCAGATCTCCCTCAGACCTTTCTTTTTCTCTCCTTTACCCTTCACCTGCTCTTCTTTGTAAGCCTCAACGGCCCGTGCCATGGCTTTGTCGTGCTCGGCTCTTTTGATCTGTTTCTTCTTAGTTTCTGACATTGCTCGGCCAACCATGACTAGATTTGAGTAATGAGTGGTTGTAGGACGATGGTGATAAGTAGCAAGTGATGTCGGAATAGATAAGACCCTTTTCATGCCATTTTTGAGACTGAAATCTAGGCCATATGGTCTGTTTTAGTCTAGGCCATCATGGGAGCACATAAGCCACGCCACACAAGCAGCAGATGCTACGAAACACCCCAGGGGGGTTCTTTTATCATAAATTGACATTTTCATGTTGTTTAGAGGCCCTGTACTCTTCATTGGTCATGCAGAGCTGGCTGATGGTCTTTGAAACACCAATTTCTAGGGGTATATTCAGTATATCTACTTAAAGTGTTCCTTATATACAGTTTGCATTACTGTATCTGATAGCCACTGTCTGTAGCTTTTTTTAGCATATTTTTTCAAGAATTTAGACGCAGAATTGCGGTCGGGGTGAAGTCGTGTTCAAACGAGCGGCCATGTTTAAAGGAGCCGTCCAAGACTGTATGCGGGGCGCCATTGTGACTAACGTGTGACGATTTTTGAAACTCTGTGTTTTTTGCACTCGTTTCAGCGGCTTCGCTCCGACACCATAGCCCCTCCAAAATATCACCTTCCCAAAAATCCCTCGGATAGAGGGGATCCTACGCTATCCAACAAAAAAAGAATCAAGATAAAATGTGGGGTATACGTATCACAATGAAAATATCTTTGCGGATTTTGAAACTCTGTGTCAACGATAGTATAGTCAATCGTGATCAGAATATTTGGCATCCGACTTCCTGGATTTAATTATCGGCGCATGCGCAGCGAGTACTGAACAGCGGCGTGCTGGGTGCACTTTGTGATTATGAAGCCACGGGCCAGGGTCAACGGACACGGCTAGATGATGCAGTTGCCGCCGGCCCGGGCAGCGGCGGGTCAACTTGGGTTTAATGATGTGGCTCGGAAATACATTATTCCTCAGGAATCAGGATCAGCGCCCCCAGCAGAAATCATACGGACAGCGAGAGTGATCGCGAGCTCGGACGGCGAGGCGCCGGTGTCACTGCGTCGGGGCTGGTTGAATTTTTTGGTCGGGTGGTACAAGATAGCAATAGCCGCAGCAATGGATCACAGATTATAGGTTCAGGCATTAAGGCAATGACAGAAATTGCGAGATCGTGCGATTGGGGCGGCCAGCAATCAAGAAAATGGTCAGCAGTCACTGCCAGCGCAGGAGTCTGAGACCAGAAGACCCAAGAACTCGCCGCGAAATTGGGCGGGACAAATAAGGCGTCGAGGTAGCGATGTATCGAAGTATTTAAGTTGAAGACTCGCGCCTCAGGGCTCGAAGCACCGAGTATCACCACCTGACAGCGATTAGTTGCGTGCATTTTTGCTTTGATAGCGCTCGAGCAGGATTTCAAAGCTCGAAGCTCCCAACGCTCGACTTTGCGGTGTTGATATGCAGTGTATCGGTGTGGAGTGGCTGTCGGCGCTCAGTGCGCGCCGGTGGCGTGCTTGATGCTCGTTCAGCACGCTAGGGCAGGGTCGACTGGGTGCTGGAAAATGCTCCGCTGAATCCACCCAGAGTCGAGGTGCTGGGTAGTGTGTTAAGGGACTTTCGAAAAAGGAAAGAGGAGAGGAGGGCGCATTGACGCATGATGTTGACAGTTGCAATAACTTTAAGTCGGGGCGCAATACGAGTCACGATGGGGTGCATATTTCGGCGGTGATCTGAAAATAGCATCAATGATAAGTGTTAATCCATGATCGATATCATGAGCAGGCGTTAACTTTACTATTTGGGAAATTTAATTGACAGCCACTCAAGCTTCAAGCTCCATGGTCGTGTGCGCTGCGCACGGGTGAGCCTAGGCAAGCACCCCCTTCTTCCAGGACGCGGACTTTTGACATTGAATCTGGATGATGTTCAAGTTGACGTGTGAAAAGTTGGCACACGATATCGTCATCCAGACTTCCAGACTTCTATTTTTGCCTGCGCGTTTGTTTCGGTCTGAATTCGCGTCGCGATTATGTCGCGATGGGTCGGCGGCCGTATGAATCTGTGTTGCAATCTGCCACCACTCGATATTTGTGGTCTTCCGATTGGCCAGAGGATTACCGCGACGACGGCCGAGAGAGCAATATCGCATCCCAGGCTGAGAATACGCGCGAGGTGGACGCCGTGTGCGTATGACGGCGTCACGTTGCAGTGATGGCGGTGAATTGGGCTAGTGAATAAGCAGCAGTGAGATAGCATCACGATCAATATTAATGGCAAATACTCGATATGCGGTGATCAAGTAGACACACGGGAGGCTCGTGATCAGAGATTCTGTGGTCGTGTGAGCACGTCTTCTTCTGCTGAGGAATACGTGGTAAACACTGATAGACGTGGACCGATCATCGCCATCGCGATGCTCCGGTGGAAGGCAGCTGTCGCGCTATGTTGGAATCCGCAGCAGCAGCGGCAGCAAAATGTCGCCCATCGCTGGGGCCGATTGGACGATGCGAATCTCCAGGTAAGAGCAGAAATGATCGAGAGCAGTTTGAGAGCAGCAGAGGCCGCCGTGAGTGCCGACGGCTGGCCGAGGTTCCGTCGTACTGCGCAACGCGCGCCGTGTTGCGAAGAAAGTGGCTCGCAATTTGCCCTCGGTTCGCTGCCTAGGCTAGTCCCAAGCTGCCAGTAACAGTACTAGTAGTCAGTATTTGGGGAACAATTGCGTAAAGATAATCGCCTATCAGACAGTGAATTCACTCCCCTAGAACATGCAGTTCAGAAGGCCAGTCATGATCTGGCACACGAGCAGGCTCCACAAGTTGCCTTTCCAAGCGGTTTACGCGGGCGTTGTGCACCCAATACGGCCATTGAGTGCGTAATCGACGTGATCGAGATGGGCGCCTATTGTGTTTATTTTCGGCCAGCCTGGCTGAGTGCGTGCCGCTGCCCTCCCTGTCTTCTAGCTCGACGTGCTCGCCATGGGATGCACTGAATGGAGAGGGGATACTAGTTGGGAGGGGAAGGGAGGGGAGAGGCATACGGACGAGGAACTTTCCAGGTGAGTCTATTTGTGGTTGCTGTTTAAATTTGCTGTTCATGTTGCCAACAAATCGACGTTAATTATAGAACACAGCACTGTCCCAGGGCTGCGTCTGCAACGGGCGCCCTAAGTACCCTAATAATATAACCCACCTCTTTTATGCGCAGCCTTGTCCTCTCTTTCCCCTCTGACACGCGGCTGGCCATCACCTAGGCTATCAATATCGAACCCTGACCCCTCCACGGACACCAACTGCTACGATGGGTGGCCACGAGCGCGATAGCTACACGCTCATGGTCCAGGAGGACGAGGAGCACATCCGAACACGCACAAGCACCGTCCAGAAGGAAGATGAGGAGGATGTGGAATTAGCACTGATATCCCCGCGAATACGCTCCTACTCCTCGATACTAACACACAAGCCGCGCCGCGTCATCTCCCGTCGCCCCATCCTCAGCGCTGCATTCCTCCTCCTGCTCGTCTCCCTCATCTCCACTGCAGTCGTCTACCCGCGAGTGCTCACCGACCTCCTCCCTGCCTCCGCCGAGCTCGACCTCAACGATGCGCCCGGGTCCCTGCTGGCAGGACCTGGATCGTCCACGATCACCACCGGGCTCGAAGTTGGGGACGACACGAACACTGGGAACTGGGAAGCCGCCCCTGCCCCACCGAACAGCGGCTGGCGCCCATTCTCCCCATCCACCTCCGCGGCAGAATCAGCACAGACCGAACGCGCGACGTTATCGCAAACGTACTTTGCGCCAGAAGGATGCCTCGAAGCATGGATAGCCCAGGGCGTGCTCTGCCCCGCCCTCCTCTCGCCAGCGCACCGCGCGGCGCACGCGGCGGAGCTGAAGATGAGCGTGGTGCACACGTGGGTGAACGGCTCGTCTGCGGCGCTGCTCACCGCGAAAGACGCAGCGTATCTCGAGGCGCATCCTCCGAAGGAGAAGGAGTCGCGCGCGCCGAAGTCGAAGGTGGGAGATGCGGGACGGCACTTCCGCGACCACAACGAGCTCGTCCATTCGCTGCGTTCCGTCATCTCCAGCGTGGGCAAGGCCCAAATCGATGGGATGCACATGCTCACCACCGACCTCCCCTTCAGTGCGTTCGAGGGCGCGCCGGAGGAGCTCGGCGGGATCGCGGAGATGGCGGGCGATTCGAGATTGGGCCAGGTGCCGACATGGCTGAATTTGGATTTGGCTGGGGGAGGAGATGAAGAGGGCCTTTGCATGAACGGACCCGGCGTTTCTGTACATCACCACTGGGCACTGTTCAAGCAGCGTGCGGGGAGTGTAGGTCCGAGTGCGAATGGCGATGAGGCTTGGGAGACAGCGAGGGAGAAGGAGGCAGATGAGTGGAGAGATAGCGTATTGCCGACGTTCAACAGTATCGGAATCGAGACACAAATGGGGACGTTGGCACCGCGATTGAGGGATACCTTTTTATATGTGCGTTTTCTTGCTTCCTTCCGTTGTTCTCCTCCTTCCCTTCTCCTCTGCGAGCTTGCGAGCTCTACCTTTCCCCTGAGCTCAAATCTCAAGAGCTTCCACCTTCCAATCGCTTCTCAGCCTCATCCTCATTATGTTTCCTTCCCTTCTCATAACCTACAACTAACGCCTTCCCCGCAGTTCAACGACGACTTCTTCCTCACGCGCCCCCTCGCACCCGCCGACTTCTCCTCCCCGCTTTTCGGCAGCGTCCTCCGCATCCAGCGCGACCCCTCCGTCTCCTCCACGCCCCAAGGCAAATCCACCCAAGATGCAGACGGCGAGTGGCCCTCGCTCGGCTACGCGAACTGGCTGCTCGACGGCCGGTTCTCGTCCCCCGCGACATCATCCAACCCCGACGACCCCCAGTTCGACGAACGGGCCGACGGGGGGCGGAGGCGGGGGTACATCCAGCACTTCGCCAAGTCCTTCTCCGCGCCGCTCCTCGCGGAGCTCACGGAGATGTACGGCAGCGCGCTCACCACCGGCGCCTCCGTCCGGTTCCGCGGGGACGGGAAGGGGAGCGCGCCGAGCGTTGCGTTTTTGGCGGCGAATTACGTGATTGAGCGCTATAGGGAGGCGCTGCTCTACTCCTACCTCGTCCTCCGGTCAAGCACCCCGGGGTCGACGCATTATACGGCAGAGGAGAGGAAGCAGGTGTTGGCGGACATGGGGTCCGCTGCGGGTGGTGAGAAGGTCCTCATCATCCAAGAACCCATCCGCGATGCGCCCTCGCCTGCCGACATCCTGCAGGAAGCAGGCTTCGCCGCGCCGCTCGCCACGTTCTACTCCTTCTCCGCCGCGCACTACGGGTACGCCTACACGTGGTTCGAGGGGCGGCCGACCCTGCCTCCGCCCGGCGCCGCCGGCCTGCCCATGGGCGCGGGGAAGAAGGCAGGGGCGAAGGCCGAGGAGTACGCCACGGCGCGGCCCAAGAACGGCGATGGGTGGCCGGATTACAGCCCGGGGCGGAATGAGAATGAGCAGCCAGCGTGTATCCTGGATCTGGAGGAGTGCTTCGGGGGGGAGTTCTTAGACTTGGACGGGGGTGAGGTGGGGGTGGAGGCGACGATGAAGCGCATTGCGTTCGAGAAGCCGCGATGCGGGGACTGCGTCGTCTCGCGCGTTCTCGCGCTGAGCGGCCCGCGCGGCCTCTCCGCGTTCCTGCCGCCCGCCGACCCCGAGGCCGACGCAGCATGGACCGCGACTGTTGCGCGCGGCGAGGCCGCCGTCGCCCTCTCGCTCGCCCCGCGCTGGGAGCATGCGTCCTTCCCCTCCGTGGGCGGCCGCGCACGAGCACTGCAGCTCCTGCAGCGATATACGCACACGCTCGGCGACTCGCCCGCAGAGTTCATCAAGGTCGCGAGCGCGCGCGGGCTGATTCGCAGTTTGAAGAACCTGGAGACTCGGATGGCAAGGGGCGGGGATGCGCCCGCGTTTTTGGTGGTGAATGACGATGTGAGCGACCGGGCGAATGCGTGGGAGCTGGGGCAGATTGATATGAATCTGTCCGGGTGGATGGAGCAGACGTGGCCGCAGAAGGTGAGCTTGATTCGTTGGATGTTCCTTGATAATATTGATATTAACGAGATTTCGCAGATGTGCTGGGAGTCATAGAACCCGCGGGTATATTTATTGTGACGAGGACAATGATGACGGTGACGACGAAGATGATGATACATGTAATGTAACATCTTGTACTTTATTGGGTTTCGGTTTAGACGTTGCTCTGGATCTCGCATTGTTGTTTTGTGCATGCAGGCAGATATGTATATCAATCACTTATTATATAATACCATTCCATTTCTTGATATTGATATCGATATTCGCACTTCATTGCTACATGTGCTGCACGGATCGCGCTTACCGTAAAACCTCGCATCGGCTTTGAGGTGCGATGCAACGCCCCTTTAGTTCAGAGGAAAAAAGTCTTCTTCGACGGGGCATCTAAAGAAACGCAGTAAGCACATGCTGATTCATTCTGTTTCAATGCAAACTGACGGTGTCATGTTGTCTTCAGGAAGCGTCCAGTCTCTGAAATAGTCTTGAATAACGGTGGTTAAGCACTGATTTATATGTTCGTTAGCCGAGTTCCAGCGCAGCTCCAAGGAAACGTACTGAAGACTTGGCGGAGTAGGAGCAGTGCTGTAGGCAATATATCAAAGTTAATAATCGCGAGTTACTGCGGAAAGTTGACGCGTACCCCATAGCCCGCGCGAATGCCAAGACCCGCGTCACCCTTGGCAAAGTTGTTTTCCAGGGCCTTGTACGCGTTATCAATCGCGGTGGACGGATCGTGTTCATTGGCGAGGATGAGAACGGGATGCTTGGGCTTCGCACTATGATTGCGCTGTTATCCCAATGATCCTGGTCTTTATCGACCTGACTTACCTGAAGTTAGTCAGGCGCTCCACAGATCTGGGTGTCCAATAGTGGCAAGGCCAGCCTCCCCCAACCGGCCATCTGCAAGGTATTGTAAGAAATGGAGACGGGCATCGCAGAATCAATATTGAACTCACATGGGGCCGATCGTGTCACTGTGCTTCAGCGATTCCACGATGCGGTCGAATATATCGCGTGTGGTCGTCCCATCGTAGTCAGGGCCATCCGTGCAAGCGATGCCCCACTGTATGGCGCTGAGGAATTTTGATATCAGCGAGTTGATCCAGGGCGTGTACATTGGACATACTAGGTCTCATGGCTCAAGAATGTTTTCGGCTGTTCAAGGTTTCTCAAAGCTGATTGTCTTTCTTCGCCATTAGCCTTCACTAGATCCTGAACAGATTTCAAGTAGCGAGCCAGTCCGGGGTAACTGTTTCGAGGGGCTTGAAGTGATACGAAAATAAACACTGTGGAATGTGTGAGATTGGTACAGCAGGACAGCAGGATAGACGCATGTTTCTCACATCTGACAGAAGAGGCTGTAGGCATCCTTGTATCTAAATTCTCGGAAGGGTTATACAGCACTTCAATGAGCTCGTCGACATCTGCAATAATAGAGTCCGCTGTGGAATTCTTCGGGGCTTGCGGTGAGGTAATGCCGACTGGATTATACAGAGCTTGAAGGAGCGCTTCGATATCTGCAAGAATCGAGTCCGCTGTGGAATTCTCGGACGCTAATGCGCATCCATCCGGACCCGCTGATAATTGCGGTGAGGCGATGCCGGGTTGAGGAATGAGTAACAAGTGCCGCTTACCTTGCGAGCAATGATCTGCAAATCCACGGTACGAACTATCTGCACTGATGAGGAAATCTGCGGATATATCAGCTAGGCTGATCAGTCTCGACAAAACGGCACTTACTGTTGTACACGGCCACAGCGGGCTCGACGCTCCACCTTGGCGCATAGAACACTCCGTCGATGATCACCTACTTGACATTGAACATCGAAGGTGGCAATACTACGAGGGAAATGCGCTCACCCTTCCAAGACGCTCTGGAAATAGTGCGATTATGTATTGACCGAGAATGGACCCTTTGAATTGCCGTCAGTTGAGATATGCGATGTTTTTCGTGTGACGGTACCATAAGAGAAGCCCCTGCCGTATGTTCAATAAAGCATTGGGTATTTATGAACAATGCACGCACCAATAGTTTATTTCGGATCCCACCCCATCAATGACATCTGACATGCGTGCCACATCTCTGGCATTCGCCGCTGTACCCTGGGAGAGGCCGAATGTAATCGAAAATGATCAAGAAGCACTCAAACTACTCACCATATAAGGAAGGACTTCTCCAGATCGAGATTCGCAATGTTCCCACAGAGCTCTGAGTCTCGCGTCTTCTGTATCAACGTGACTATACAATTGATCTAGGTCGAAGGACGACGTCAGCGACGAGTTTGTTTCGATCTTGAGATTGTTTAAAGTAAGCACGGATTCAATGGGAGAAGGTAGGCTATGCTTCTTACCCCTTCGTACCAAGGAGAACCGGCCCAGAACTCATCGGCTAATTCTTGACTATCGAAACAGGTCACTTTTGGAGTGGTATCATTGACACCTCGAGCATCCCAGCTGCGAACAATGAATATACACGTACTGCAGAGCTCAAACGCGATCTAACCTGATAATATCATACTCTCCTCCAGACTGTTCCATCATGTCCAGGGATCTCGCCCGTTGATAGTCCCCTGTGCCTGCGACAGCCGGGCCTCCGGGATTGGTGAATATCGAGCCCCGGCGTTTGTCTGCATCAGCCAAGAGTCTCATAATCGACAGAGACGCTTCTCCGACATTGGGATTGACATAGTCCAGGGGCACTGACAGCCGCCCACACTCAAACACCCGTCCCGATGACTCTCCGCATTTTGCCCAGGATATGGTGGTGTCAGATGAACTCGCGTGGAAAACTGACTGAGACGGAGGAGATACGGCTTTCCCCAGACCGAAGAGTTGTGACCCGTAGAGAACGGTAGCGAACAGCAGCATGCTGGTAGGTTATTGAAGTTGCCTCGCAAGAGTCAAGTCTGCAACAGTTCTGCAAACTGCTTTTGTAGCGCCAAACAAGCGCCCAACTTGACTCAACACTGACTGATCATGAGCGGATTCGTTTGTTTGTGCATGTTGATCAGTGTTCTCGCGTACGGCAAACAGCGCAGCGAACACTTGATCAGAAGAGAAGCTAGAGCATCTGGCACGAGCATCCACGTAAGCCTTGACATGCTCCCAGAGCGTTTTGATGTTGCCGGTGAGATCGAAGTGATTGGCAAGGCGATCCAAGTCGGCTTTCAGATAGGTACTGATAGGTTTGCTGAACGGACCAATAGAAGGCATGATGCGGAGAGAAAAAGATGAGGTAGGTAAAGAAATAAACAAAGGAATAAGGAGGACAGATATGGAGGCGATCGAGTGTTAGCGGAGTGCGGAGGACAATGGTGCTCGGCAGCACTTGCTCTCCTCTTCACATCGGTACATCCAAATTGCCGTAAGCTGCCCAAGAATCCAGTCTACAAGGTGAGATACAGCTCGCATGCGGAAGGATACTGACTCAACATGCGCGCTCAGCGGACCCGTTTGTTTGTGCGTGTTGATTTTGCCCAAGATGTGACTGGCATATGCATGTGAAAGGAATGAAAAAGCACCAGCAAATCAAGCTTAGCTGCGAAGTGACCATGCCTCTACATAACGTGTTTGCGATGATGTCTGTATTCATTTTTAATATTGTGTTGTTTGGCTGCCACATGTGAATCGGCCGTTGCCTTTCATTGCCTATAAACAACCCCCACGCCTGGCAGCTTCTTTTGAGCGTCTTCATCAATCATGGACTGCGCCGCTCCAGGGATCTGGACAGAAATCTTCTGGAACGCCTTCGTTGATTCGGGATATACTGCACGCTACCTCTCCAGCGTATCACGCGCATTCAGTTCGATACCCCAGCCGCACAGGTATCAGAGCATCGCCCTCCACGGACCCAGTCAGATCATCGCATTTGCGTTCATTATTCAGTGGACATCTATACATCTTCGCCGAGTACGCTATTTCTTCATCATGTTGAAAGAATGTGACGTTGTCTTGAAATTGGAGCACAAGCGTATCACCTCAGATGGTATTTGGTCCATTATAGACGCTTTCGCGCCCACAGTGAGATTATGGAGAGACAGTGTACCTTAATGCCGTCAACCATCGAGAAGATGTATGTCACCCCATTAGACCGACTCCCCAGAATTGCCAAAGCTTCCACTCCCCTACAACTAATACACACAAAATTAATGAACGGACTGGGGAACCATGATTTATCATATTACCACCGGCCCACGAAAATGACGAGATTCAGGCAGTGAATGTATGGCTCGAGATGATTAACGGCGGAGAGGGATACTGGACTCCGCTCGATAGAGACATTCCGTACGCGGAACGTTTGGATATTTAGGTGCGGGGTTGTATCGCAATGGTGAATAACGACTGGACAGCGTGCCACCATTGATAAGCATTATCTCGTGTACTCGTTTATTACTAAGTCGCCTGCGTAAGTAGCCCCTCAGCTTAGAGGGGTGGCCATGAGTGGTTAGGTCCAGCCAAATTATTGCCACATGTCAACGATAGACACGCCAAGGCCTGAAAGAAGTGAAATCTCGTCCAAGAAGGCGTCGGGACTTGCCAGATCAGTCATCGGATGAGCTGCCATAACACCCGCAACGTTTCAAACGTCGGGAGTGTTCCTTAAATTCCAAGGCGTGGGCTGCCGTGTGAACATATTTAAGCTCCCTTAATACCCGATGGGCAAGCCTTGCCAAGCAAGTACGCCGTTATAGTAGCGTTTTTACACGACTGCATGAGGGTAATACTTACTATAACGGCTGGTAAGTATGAGAAGGTATGAGAATGGCTTGAAGATATATGGACCCGCCAGAGGTAATAGATAATGAGTGAAATCGGTCAGAATTCCGTGGAAGATGATCGGAGGCCAGTCATATACCAATTATCCGCGCCATTTCGCGAGGGTATGCCACGGCAGCTGTCTTTTCGCGTTTCCAATAAGCGTCCGCATTATCCAAGCTCAACGTTCGCATTGTCGGCCTGCGTCGAGTGAAGGAGCCTGGACGGGGTCCAGTCTCGGGAGAGCCGAATTAAATCCCAGTATGATTTTCTGCCCGGTGAAATACAGTAACGAGCTTCCCAATAAGCTTCGCTTACCGCGCGTGATCAATACATATTCCTAGACGGTAGGTTTTGACTCAACAGGTGGAGACCATACATAAAGTATATTTATGTACTCACCCTTCTGAGGCGTTCAGAAAACTTTGCGAACTCATATTATCTTCCATATACTCTGGTTTGGGGCTACCCTTCAGCATATATAGTGCGAAATGAAGTGTGCCGCGGCTATCAAATGTGAATTGCCACAATATTTGGCCGTGGGAAATCCGTCCTAAATAAGAGATGTCGGAGTTGGAAAGTTCGTGTGCTCGATCACGGCTAAACATGCATACCTTTGCGACGTCGTAATGCCAGGACACCCTCAACGCTACATTCCACGTTGACTTACGCGGTTCAACACAATAGTTCCACATGGGCGGCTCTGGAGCGGTAGCAACCCTCTCATTTGCCTTGGCCGGATACCTCTCTCCCTCACGCTGCACATCATGTTCTCCACCGCGGCCCTCTCCTCCTTCGTCGTTCCCTGGACTCTGCTTCTCATGCAGCCCGTCAACAAAGAGATCACCGAACTCGTCGACACGCAGGCCCTCGAGGCTGTTCCTGGCGCAGAAAGGTCGCCCGACCAGTCGTTGGAGAAGCGTGCGATGAAGAAGATTGACACTCGGAGGAAGCTGCATATGGTGCGGATCGTGGTGGGCGCAGGGGTATGGATTGGGGGACTGGTTTCGTTTAGCTGTGGTGTGTAGCTATCCCTGTTTGGTATGTAGGAGGACAATGCCACCACCTGAAACCGGAAATCCTGCGATGAACACTTGCCACAATATAAAACTCTGGAGAACGACCACTGCTATTAGCTCTGGCCTGCTCTTTTACTCCTGTACATGTACGCTCTAGATAGCGAGGTGAGTTTTACGCTAGCCGTGTGGAAGACACTAGCGTTGCCGCGGATGTGGTGGCTGAGACCCAGTCTGATCCTCAGACTGTGAGCCCTCCCTTTCTTCCCTGCATTCATCTCTCACATGTCTATTAAGCCAACTCCTCCGTGCGTACAGCATGTATCCTTGGGCCTCCGTTTCGAACCAGAAGCAATTGAGAGGGCCTTCACCAGCCTCAGACTATCGGGCGCTCTGCTTGGTGGCGCCGTGTCATACCTCAAAGCCCTCGAGACTTCCAAGGTGCAATCGCAAGCACGTGCGATCAATTCCACATGTGGTGGGTAATCAATGGGACATGAGCGGCCTTAATATCTAGGGTAGCGACAGTCCCTATACAGCGCTATGCGAGGTTTATGAGCTGTAGGCAGGCTGGTTATTGGATCTGCCTATGGCTAATACAATCGACAGGGTCAGTGTCGATCGCAAATTCACAAATTCTATAATGCACCTCATTAAATGACGCCACCTCATTCAACGACGCACTGGCCTCCGTGGCCCTTGTGAACCATAGATACACGCGCGAGCCGCGAGCAATATTCAGCCACAAGCGCGTTCCAATTAGTATCTGGACACGGTCGTAACGTCTGTGCACCGGTATATTGTTCTGTCGTCTGCGACTCTGCGCTCGGGTCCCTCGCGAAAGTTTTATTTTGATGATATCTGAAGGCAGTGAACGGCCATCACCCCGAATAAGCGATCCGCGACTCACTCAGCGCCGCAGCGAGGGTGTGTCAACCTACGGGATTACAAATGCCAACGGCGCGCTGTAAAGTGGGTCAGTATCCATTCTCAGATTACCAATTCTGTGTCAGCACTCCGGAACAAGCTGTAGCCTCTCACATCCACCTTAATAAGCGCAGTATTTACGTACTGGCGACTCAGGAGGATATTGGTTGCCCGTTAGGAATATCAGTCGCTTTTCCTATAAGACGGAGACCATGTTCACCCAATGATACTCATTCTCATTCGACCTCCAACCATGCTCACAATCGCTTTGATCAGTTTCGTCTACGCGAGTGTCGTCAGCGGCGTCGCTGTTGGTGGCGCAGGATATGACACTTCTCGTGTAGGGCCTTCGAATGCCATCTGCAACCGGCAGCTCTACAATATCACGGTCTCAGCGAACAACACTGTTTGGACCTCACTCAGTAACAGCATAAACGAGGTTCGTTCGCATCCGCAGAGATACTTTTTATCTTCGAATCTGACCAAGTTACCTGCACAGACAGTCCGAGAGCAGTCTTTCATTGACTTCATTCTGTCAGATGTGGCCGCCTCATCCAACTTCACTACGCAGTATGTGGCCAGCCCTGCTACACAAGTGGTCACAGGGACGTACGCCATTTCTGGGACCCTCTGTACGCCTAAGAGCGGAGAGAAGAACGCCTCCGACGTGCAGATGCTGATACACGGCGTTGGTTGGGACTCAAGGTGCGCTTAACTCCCTCCCGCACTTATCCGATGCTAACGGGCGACTGCCGTAGCTATTGGGACTTTGTCGTCGGCGACGACGAAACCTTCTCCTATGTCAGGGCCTCTGCAGACGCTGGAATATCCACTTTTGCGTTTGATCGCCTCGGTACCGGGCTGTCTGAAAAGCCCGAAGATCCATATGGGTGCGCGCCATGTTTTTCTTCGCTTCGGATGTCGATTTATTTATTCTGCATTTAGGGTGGTACAAGCGGCTACTGATCTTGCCATCGCGCGACAGCTTGGCGTAATGCTGCGCAATGGCTCGATCACCTCCCAAGGTCATAATTTCACCAAGGTCATCGGCGTGGGACACAGCTACGGTTCCATCCAGGTAAAAATTTCCATCTAAATTTCCCCCCAGCCCTATTAGCTGCTACCTATTATCGTCTATGCATTTGTACTCACACAGTAATCATTCCAGGCTGAAGCACTGACAGCGATCGCCCCGAATCTGTTTGATGGTGTCATCTTGACGGGCTTCAGTGTCAACGCCACAGGGCTCCCGGTCGGTCTCGCCGGCCTAGCGTTCAAAACTGCCACGGAGGTGGCCCCCGACCGGTTCTCGCCCGCTGAGCTCTCGGACGGGTATCTTGCCCCCGCCAACGTACGCGCCCCACTTATCGCTATCGCCAATATGCTGACCGGCTCACTCCAGTCGTACTCATATCAATGGACCTTTTTGCATTACCCTGGGTTCACTCCCGCCACCGTAGCGCGCGTCCAGGCTACGGAGCAGCCGGTGACGGTGGGTGTTCTGTACACCTTCGCGGGCCTCGTCCAGCCTGCGCCGAACTTCGCAGGGCCGGTGCATGTGGTGCGTACTGCCATGCTATCCTCCCTTATTTCACTGTGATAACGGGTGTTCGTGCAGGTTACGGGCGCAAATGACTTCATATTCTGCCTCGCGAACTGCTACGCGGTCCCATCGGGCTCGAATCAAACGAACATGTTAGACTTTGTGCAGGAGCTGTATCCAAAAGTTACCCCTGACAAGTTCAGCACGTACATTCCGGCCAGTACAGGGTGAGCGCTTCGGTAAAATTACTCCCGTGGAGTGGCCGCTAACCGGCCGTGACTGCAGACATCTCTTGAATGGGCAGCAGTCGGCACCGCAGACGTATGCGAACATGCTGGCTTTTGCTGAGAGCGTGTTCGCGGCCTGAGCTCTAACTGGTGGGTGACCGCGCTTTGGGTTATATATTTTATATTTGTGGCTGCGGTGAAATTTAGAAGCAGCTTTGTTTTATTCTCTCGCGTGCCCGCCTATTCTCTGCCCTCGTCCACCGGTGGTACCAGATGATACCCCGCAATCTCGATCACAGATAGTTAGGAGCCTGGCCTGTAGACAGACATGAATATTACCAATGCCCACGAGGAGTCTTCCATACTTTTAAATTCAAATCAGAACCTTCTGATGTTTCAAGCCCAATCAGCAATGCCAGATTTATGTATGCCTCAGCCAAATCGTGAAGCTCAGCGCTCGCGAGCTTCGCCAATCTACGCAAAGCCAGAAACTCGTCAAAAGTTCTGCTGACAGGTGAAACAGGTAAACTGCGCTAGAATGAGTGAAATCGTGCAGAACGTCGTGGATGGCGATCTGTTACGGAAACTATATTCTCACATTCAGAACATGATTAAATACATTTCCCAGATGCTCTCAGCCAAAATCTGCACAGCCTGCGAAGATTTATCGATCAGGCACGTTGAACGAGGCTCATTGGCATGCTGGCGTGTTTCAAGGGGCACACAATCACACTTTAATTTAATTGAGCTCTCCTGTTGCCAAAAAAATGAGCTCTGGTGGATCTCGTGCTCTTTTAAGCGTGTTAGTTCCTGCTGACGGTTTTGTAGACGGAAGGGGCCTGACAGAGCTTCAAGCTAGGGTTTATTGGCTCAAAAATGGCAGTGTTTCACTCTTTGAATAGATTAGATCAGTGTGGGGCTACCCTTCAGTATATATAGCGTGAAATGAAGTGTACCGAAGCCATCGAACGTGGATTGCCACAATGTTTGGTGGTGGGAAACCGTCCCAAATAAAATTTGACGAAGTTGGAAAGTGCGCAGTGTACTCGATCACGGCTAAGTTCTATCAATCTCTACAAGTATCTTAGTTAGTAATTCAAGCCACACTCCTCATTTCCGTTATGTATATCCTCCCTCCATTCCTCCAGCTATCGATAATCGATAATCAGCTACCGACGGAGACTGGGATCGAGTCTAATACGCGTCTAAGTTTTAGTTTTGCTCGCGTGGGAATAGTCCACGTGGGATCCACACAGCGCTGGCTTCGATTGGGCATCGAGAAAGCTTCTTCCGTTTCCAGCCAAGTCTTGACCAGAGAAAAATACGGAAATAAATACCAACAGATATAGCCATGCTTCGCAACCCGCTGTCCGATACGACCCATATGGATCATGGTCTTCTTATCCCTGTTGACTGTTGGTTGACCGGCTTCCCGAGGTATGCATCGAGAAATAACTGGGATCTTCGTCGTCTGGGCAATGCACATGGGATCAGGAAGACTCTCACTTGACTCACTGCTCCCGCTCTCCTGTAATATGGTCCCTATTTCTGTTACTCGAACGCAACCGAGCCAGAAAGAAGCTTAAAGATGCACCTGAAACGATTCCCATGACCCTAAGCCCAGGGAAACGAGTCTGGATGGTTTATCACGCCTCTTTCTCGAGGAACGGAAGCAAAACCAAATGCCTTAAAATCTCTGTCCTGTTCGCTCAATTTCACCATCGTCCACTCCAGATATTCACCCTCAACAGTCAAGCATCCTTCGCCTCTTACCCAGTTCAAAATGGTCCAAATTACCTCTAAATTATTGGCTCTTGGAGCTGTGATCCTCAGCGCATCTGCGCTCTCTCTCTCAAAGCGCGACGTCGCAAAGGTCGAGAGCGACATTGCTGCCATCTCCACGCAGGTCACCAGCCTCGACACCGCCATTAAAGCGTTCCCTAACACTGGTGGGAGCCTTAACGCTGCTCTGGTACGATATTATACCTCTCCTTGAATTCCATTGTTCACGATTATCCAGGCAATCAATACAGCATCAGGAAATTTGGTGACGGCAATCAAAACTGCTACTACAGATGTGAATGTACGTTTTTTCATTTATCTGATACGGTAGATTCTGAACTATTGCAAAGGCCTTGACCTCTCCCGTCGCCGAGTCGGACGCTGACACCGTCTTCACCGCTGTCGAAGGTTTCACGCCCACCATCGTCGACGCGTTGACCAATATCATTTCGAAGAAGCCCTCGTTTGACGCACTCATCGTCGCCGACCAGCTCGTTGCGACGGATCTGTCCTCTCTGAACTCATCGACAGTCGCATTTGAAAACGCGCTGGTGGCCATAGCTCCGGTATGTGCTGCCATGGTGTCCCGTTTGTGAATTGTCTGACTCACAATTTTTGAATTGCTAGGCCGACTTGCAGAGCAATGCCACTGCTCTTATTACGACAATCAATGCCGCCTTTGTGAAGGCGCTTGCAGCCTACGCTTGATTCCTGCTTTTTTGTGTGCTTTGAGCTTAGTCTTGTCCCTTGTAAAGTGGCAATAAATTATGCGAGAATATATTATTATTCGTGCTATAGCGCAGAAATTGTCTGCCACTTTCGAGTGATTTTGCGACTGCCTGTTCTGCTCATGGGCACTGGGACTTGGAAACTTCTTGCTTACTAGCGTATATCTTGGGAGGTACAGCAGGCTGAACTCTTGTTGATACATTGGCTTAGCCTCATTCAGAAATAGGTGGCATCTTGTATAAGAAGGCATCAGAAAAGAACGTATATGTATAGTAAGCTGTTCCCTGTCGCTTCAGCCGCTCTCTTCTTCGCTGTTGGGATAGCCGTCGCTGGCCCGGCCGCCTTTTCGTGAATTGGAGTTTCGCTGTTCTTATGCGATGTTTTTGACCACATTCGTATTCTGCGCTTATCCATCTCCTTTACTTCCAGTGTGTTGTTCCCCAGCGCTTCCACCAGCAGTGGGATACGTAGTCGTGTGCATCACGCGGCACCCAAGACGGTTGAAAAGCAACCCTTACAGACTCGGCATAAATGATGACTGGCTCAATCGTGCCAATAATCAACCGCGAAGTGTACGAGTAGAAGGTAGATAAACAAAAATGCCCGCCAGGCGCTGATCCTGTTTGATTCTGCTTTCTTCTGGTCATATGAGTTCATGAGAAATGCGACCCGAGGAGTCCCCCCAAAAGATCAACTTACCAGGAGTAATTATCATCGCCGGGCCCCAGCTGTTCAGACTCTATGCGCCCATTGCAGGGCAATTTATCTCCCAGGCTCCAGCATCCCACCTCGCCCTTAATCGCCGCTTCCCAATCCGCAGCGGTCGTACCCATCTCTCGCTCCTGCAAGCGTTTGCACGCTTTCAAGAGCACAAAACGCTCATCTCCAAGTCGATTGATCTCCTCCAACTCTGCAATAATACCATCGTATGGGTCCTCATTCGCATCACCACCGCATGTTCCCATGTTCGGATCGCTTGACGGTTGCACGTACACTTTCTCGACGGAAGGTGGCAACGCCCCAATCCTTGCATCTGCACTGCGGGGATATCGGCTCCGATATTCGAGCCCCAAGCCAATCGAGAGGGTACCGCCCAAAGATGATATGCCGCCCACCCCTGAGATGCGCAGCAGCGCGAGGTATGGCGCGAGCTTCGATATATAATCGATCATCTCCCCATACTTGACGGGGCTCCACTCCTCTGTAAGATGCCAGCGGCGAAGTTTAGGGTACAGTGGCGGGTCGGGTGTGCGGAAAGGACCGTGAGACCTTTGTAATGGGTAGTTGTTGGTCGTGAGATCGGTGAGCCGGGGAAATGGAATGAGTGGGATTGGTCGTTGCAGGTAGATGTATCTGTCGTCGTTCTCGAATGTTTGCGAGGGAATGTAAAGCTCCAAGATCTCCACGCCCTCCGCGACAGCTTCTATGATTCTTTGTATCGCCCCTATCATCACCTTTTCTGCTTCCCTCTGCTTATTTCTGTCGGGCTTGGCGGAGTCGAATGCGGAAGGCCGGGGTAGCGAGCGAAAGGAGATCAAGAGATAGCGTACGCGGCGAAGCGACGCAGGCAATGTGAGAACCGAGGAATCAAATGAAACGATGCTCTGTGCGCCAAACAACGCTACGCTCTGCAGCTTCACCGGCTGGACTGCTTCATGGAAGAACCTCGATACTAGGGAGAGGGAAAGTCCGGTAAAGCCCGTGTCGGTGCAAGCATGTGAGAAGATGTAAGTCCATATTTCAGACGGTATTTGGTCCATTGAGGAGGAAAGTAACTTTCAAATTAGAGTAGCGACCTTATGAGGAGTCCACGTGACTCCTGTCGCCATTTCTGGTTCCGACGTAACTCGCAGCGAAAGCAGGAAACTTGAAGAATGTTCATACTATGTTAGTTTACAGCATGTAACTGGCGGCGTTTGTGTACAAATATCAGATGGCGGCGAAGGGCTCAGGGGACAGCAGTAGGAATGTTCGTCCGCTTTCCCGAGTCACATCCTTCCCACCCGCATCTTCATTCCCAATGAAAATCGTCTTATTCTGGGTGGACGTGCAGTGAGTATCTCAGAATAACGGGGGCTCTGTGCGGAGGCTCACCTGATTCGAGGAGATATTTATCTACCAAGACTCTTTCACGCAAGCTCCAACACCCATCGGCCCCATCGATGCGTTCCTGCCAATCACCCATTGTGCAAGTTCCGACCACTTCGTCGGCGTTGCATTTAGGAAGCAACACGAGGCGGGTATCGGTTTGGTTGAGAATCTCCAGCTCCCGCATGAGCTGGCCATATCTTGCCCGCCCAGTCCCGCACCGCCCGCCGGGCTTAACGGGCGCATCGGGCTTCACGTACACATGCTGAATGGTTTCGGGGAGTCCAGCCTTCAGATCACGGACGAAGGATGACTCCTGCTGAAGACCCGAAATGCGTAGATGAGTGATGGCAGGTGCTGTGATGTGCATGGAGGTAAAGACGCCCCCGGCCCTCGATAGCCAGGGGTACCTCAGCAGATGCCAGCGGCGAAGTTGTGGGCATAGTATGGAATTCCGTTCCGGGGAGGCATAGGTCGGTGGTACCACTGGAAAGCCGGTGCTGGTCAGCTCAGCTAATTTAGGGAACGGCACATTCCAGAGATAATCCAGAGGCGCGTCAAGATACAAAATCTCGACGTATTCTGCGACTGCCACGAGTGCGCATTCGCATGCTTTGCGGAGTTTATCCTCCGCTTCCCGATACTCTCTCTGCGGTATCGTACGGGCGGGTGATATGCTGGCCAGGCCGCTGCGAGCCGGAAGTGGGGCAGTAGATAGAAAAAGATATCGGATTTGTCGAAGGTGAGGGGGCGTCTTCAATAGCAGTTCGTGAAATGCGAGGATTTGTTGACCCCCGTGAACGGCAATGCTCTGCAGCTTCACTGGGGCGGAGGCTTCTTGAATAAATTTTGAGACCAGCGATGGCTGGCGAGCAGTCATGCCCGAGTCGGTGCACGCATATGCAAAAATATTGGTCCAGATCTCCGAAGGTGTGCGATCCATTTCTGTAACTGGGATGAGAGGCGACAAGAGCGACAAGAAAGTTGCTTGCCCCAAGGAAAGTTATGGCACATCTACAGCAGCGGCGGATGTAGGAACAAATACTGCTGCGCGACGTCATGCCCAGCCTTGGTACTTCTTTGGCCGAAGGAGCATATGCATAATAATGTTTACTAGAATTGCATGCGTTGGATTTTTCTTTCCAATTGCAAAGCCACCATATATGCACATGATATTGCATCGAAATTTTGGCCATATATTATGCGGCCAGCTCAGTTATTTTTGGAGGAAGAGAGTCGGCAGTACGAGTAAGCCTCAAAGTCACAGAGACAACCCTGATATTGATGCATTTGCATTCAAATCCAGGTATCAGATAAAATACGGGCAGTTGGTGGTGGTAGGCAGGTCCAAGGCAGGTCGAGAACTTTGAGTTTCAGTTCACGAGCTTGAAATGCGTACAGGGGCCTGTTGACCATTTCGGGCCGTGTTTCCTGCTTCCTCCCACCTTCAATGTCCTCCAGACATACCTCGCCGTTTAGCCTGCTCTGGCCTCCCCCAAACATGCATACTGCGCTCCCACCTTATCGCCGATCATGAATATCCTTGCCCCGATGTACTATGCCGCCCAACAGCAAGCTCACCGCTGTTCGAATTCCAGGCATCGCCAGGTAGTTGGAGTCTTGAGTGGGTGCAGTGGGCTGGCTCGAATATCGTATGAATGATATCCTTGATTTTGCTATCGCTCTCTCATCTCAGAATATAGAGGTTCGATGTGGATCGTGGAGTAACGTTACTCCCTCAACCCGCCGAGTACAATGCAACCAGACAGGCAATGTCTGCGCTCAGGTACGTCTCATATATCCTACATCCCCATGAGCTTATATATCTCCTCGTTTATGTAGCTCGCAATCCTATCAACCCGCTGCACACCTTGACGGATCTAGTCCATTGTTGTGCTCGCGTCTTTGGGGTGGAACAGTCATCTTCAGCACGATGTTTCCGCCGCATAAACATCTACCAGTCGGAGCCCGAAGCATACTTTGACGAAGGAGGGTGTAAGGGTGTATGAAATTGATCGAAGGAATACATCACTGGCGTGTGCTGTTCGGCCGGATGTGCTGAGCATAATGTAAGAGGTGTGTATACGAAGTCCTCCCACTTCTTCAGTTACTGACTTGTTATGTCTCCCCATCAGCCGAATCAGCGCACTCGAACGTCGCCCCCGTCTTTGTACAGACCACGGCTGCCCAACTTGCTTCATATACGAAGCGCGAGCACTGGCCAACCACTCTGGCGCTGCACCCTCTGCCCAGGTACATCCTGCATCTTCCCTCTCGTGAGTCTTGTTTGTTCAAGTCGTAGAAATGGAGCCTGACGTGCTATTCATCTAGCGTACTGCTCCTGCACAATCCCGAAGTCCGATCCAAACAGCTCCATCCAGAACTATCGTATCCATGTATACGACACACTTTCTTCTGCAATCCATGCGTCCCAAGCCGCGGATAGCTCCCCCCGATGGCCCTCCTCGCCTCGCACGCTCTCGTTTCAAAGTGGGACATTTTCGTGCCACCTATGGACCCCGCCGAATCGCCGACCTCAATCTATTCTCCAATCGTCATTGTCCGAGAGCCCATGCGTCACCGCCACCACGGAACACCAACCGCGACAATGGGCACCATAGTGGAGAAATGTCGACCAAGCTCATTCTCGCATACTCCAGGGAGAAGCCCGGAGACGGCACCAGACTCTTCGGACTGAGCACCTGTTGTGGTTCGTGCCTACGCACCGCGATTCTGTTCAGTCCTGGTCCTGGTCCAGCCCACCCGGGAAACGCGACGTCAGAACCACGCGTCGAGCACTAAACGTCGGTGACGGGACCTGCGGAATCCCAGTCTGAGGAGATGCCGAGGGCGAGGTATTACGCGGATGCGTGGAGGCGTGGATGAGGAGGGGAGCTTTGGGTAATCGAGGAGGACGGGAAGGTGCTTTTCGCGGAGATGGACAAAGGACGTCATGTATCAGCGATGGTCCAGATTTGGAGCATCCTGCAGATCCACCAGATGCTGTTCACGACGCTGTCATTTGGGGTCGACCTACCTGACTATGGCGTCAGCGCTCTGCGCGTAGGGTACGTGTATCTATTCGTGACATTCACGCCCTTCTCATTCGTTTCTCTCTAGCCGTCCCCACTGCTACAACTGCCACCAAGAACTTCGCCCAGGAAGCTGCAATGCAATGGATCGCCCCCTGTGTTGCCGATCCTGAGAAACTGCAGAGAACATGTCGATTATGCAAAACACACGGAACGGCACGTCGGCATGTGCTGCCTTTTGGACTGCACAAGTTGACTGAGAGCTATTTATATCTATCCCATTATGTCCTATCATATCCTATCCTGTGACTGGATGTGTGAAATAGCGATCTGTTTTCGATTTCCATTTTGGCTCCTGGGCGCGCGCGTACAGCCTAAAGGCGATGACGGGCCGATGACATATCTGCACTGCATCTTGATATCATGGGCGCTCTCCTATCTCGTTTCTTATCCTCGTTTCTGCTTTTCGTGCGACATCGAGCCTCCTAGCACTTGACCAGCACCCCATCGATACCATGGCAAGTACATCCGCTCATTTCTGCTATCCAGTCAGCTGATATCGACCGATTGCAGGCAGATTACTACGGAGAGCAAGAGCAGCAGCCCACCGGCCACCACAAGAAGCATCGCCAACAGCAGTACGAGGGCGACGACGCTCCTGCAGCCCAGTTCGAGCACATGGGCAACCAAGCGGGCGGATACAACCCGGGTGGTGGATATGGCGGTAATCAGCAGTTGTGAGTCGATCGGCTCTTGATCGACGCTTCTCCCCTGACGAGCGATCTCCCTATTCGATAGCCCGCAGCCCCACCAGCGTCCTCCTCGTGACGAGTACGCCCCTCCTCAGGCGGAGCAGTATGGTGGAGGCGGCGGCGGAGGCGGATACGGAGGGCCTGGCGAGTACGAACGGGAACGGCCACGGCCCGCGGGGTTCGAGGGCGAAGGCGAGCAGTTCCCTGAGCACCGGTACGTGTCTTTACACCACGATTAGCGATACTGCCCTGACGCTATATAATCATCAGTCAGCAGCGCCACCAGCACCAGCACCAGCAACACCATCCCGGAGGCGAATACGGGGGTGAACGGCCTCATCGCGGTGATGAATACGGGGGCGAACGGCCTCATCGCGGTGAGCAGAGGGGCGAGTACGACGCCCCGCCCCCATCAGAGTATGGGAACCGGCAGGGGCAGGGCTACGCGCCCGAAGGAGGCAGGCAGGGCTATGGCCAGGGCGGAGCGGGGTACGATCGCGACGATGATGACCGGGACCGGCGTGGCGGGTACGGCGGCGATGATGGCCAGGACAGACGGGGCGGGTACGGCGGCGGAGGCGGCGGGCGGCGCACGCAGGAGGACGAGGACGCGGAGCTCGCCAAGAAGCTGGACGCGGATCTTAACCATGGAGGGGATTTGGACGCCGTAGGCTCTCAAGCTGGCGGGCAGCAGTTCCATCCCCCTCGAGGATCCCGTACGTGCTTGCGCTCCTGCTTAACATCGGCCCCGACTAATCTTCTAATCTTGCCCTGAAGCCCCGGGAGGAGGAGGTCAATCTGGTGGACAACAACAACAGTTCCGTCGTCCCCAGGGAGCCCGTGAGTACATTTCGTCCACCTGAAGTCGGTCTTTACTGACTCCCTCGCCCTCAAGCCCCATCAGGGGGAGCTCAATATGGCGGACAGCAGCAGCAGCACCATCCCTCCCAGGCGCCTCGTGAGTTTCCTCCGCCCAGCCACCGGTCTTTGCTAACAGTTAAACACCACCACTCAGAAGTCCAATCATACGCCCACATCCCCGCGCTCGCCGCCGAGCACGACGACGAGACCGATCCCGCGGTGTACCACCAAGCCATCCAGAAACTGCAGCAGTCCCAAGCGCAGGGCCCCCCCGCTGCGGAGACGCAGGACTCGTACGACAGCCATATGGCCAAGCACGCCCAGGCCTATGGGTATGTTGCCCATCCGTTATCCATTATCCATTATCCATTCCCCTGCCCTTCGCAGTTTGTGTGCTGACTATGCCAACTATGCTACTATGCTACTATGCTACCAGGCCCAACGCAGACCACGCGCCCATGAGCCCGGACGACATCGGCTCGGCGGCGGCCACCGCCCCCGCTGCCCACCCCGACTCGCACGTCACCAGCACCGGCGGATATCCCGCGTATCCATCCTCCACGGCCCAGTCCGCGCCTTCCGGCCCGCCTGCCGAGGAGGAGGAGGAGGAGTCGGGTGGGGGGGATGCGCGTGGCGGCGGAGCGCAGGACTTCGTGCGTGTATTATCCCGGACATCGTGCAAGGATCTCGGATTGACAATGACCCTGCTTTCTACAGCTTTCCATGGCGATGGGTAAGTTCGGCGGTATGGGCGGTGCGCCTTCTGGCGGCGCATCTCCCGGCGCTGGTGGCGCTGGTGGTGGGGGTCAAGACAAACTCGTACGTCTCTTTCATCCGCATCTGTGATAGCGAGTGCCGGCTGAATGGAGCCGGATTAGGTTGCGCTGGCCATGTCCCAGGCGGGCAAGCTGTTCGACAAGAAGAACGGCACGGCTGCGCAGGGCGGCAATCAGGATGCGAAAGCCGACGGTACGCCAGCCTCCTCTCTGCTCATTGATATATGTATATGACATCTGACTGACTGATGTTGGTGTTGGTATTGTACTAGCCATGCATGCGGCAGCGGCCACGGCGATGCGCTTGGCGGGAACGTACAAGACGACGGGGAAGCTCAGCCTGGAGAGCGGGGATATGCAGCAGCTGATGGGGGCTGCGATGTCGTTCTTGCACAAGTCATAAGTCATAAGTCATAAGTAGTTGGGTTGTGAAATCGTGTATTCTCCTTTTGTATTTGGTTTACGCTTCGGTTTGTTGTAGTGTCATGTATGTGCAGCTGCGTTATCCGTCCAATTGACCAACTAAACGAGTATATGTGAAGATTGAGGAAGATATTGACGATGCTAATATTAATATTGACGATAAGTGACCAATAGCACTGATCGTGACGAGCACATGCTGTCCCCCCCGACAGACCTTTCGGTGTAGTGTGTGTGTCGATTCTATCGAAAGTTTGTCAGAACAGCATAAGAGATCATGATGTGGCAACTGAGCTCAACAATCGTCGCTGTGAAACGGATGATCACGAATTACGGATGATCACGAATTACGGATGATCACGAATTACGATATCGCGCAGCGTCACACACACGCATACATAGCATACTGGAGTTTCGGAGTCGAGTATTTTAGAACCCAAGGACACGGAGTAAGAGAACAACCGGTGAGGAATTGTATTATAAGTGCCGGGGTACATATATGCTAACGGTGGCGAGATTCTAGCACCAAAAGAGTACACTTGCAATCAGAGGATGCACACGTAGAGGTCCTATAGATGGCATACCGCGCAGTGCATACATGTCACATTGCGAGCGGAAGTAAGGAACTATTTTCCATTTACAGGTTCCACACCTCCTGCTCGTGAATATGTTAAAAAGCCGCATTGAACTCAGTGTTGAAAGTAAGACTTACCACGATGAGAGTCATTTGTTTAAATTCATGCCGAGATCCTTCCGCGTAGACTCCAGCACCCTTGCCCACCATTGATCCGATCTAGCCATTCCCCCGATGTGCACATTCGCTCCCCGTCTTCTTTGTATTTCTTCAGCAGTACAAGGCGGCTGTCGGCCTTGTTGAGCTCTTCCAGGCCCCGCATGAGCTGGCCGTATGACATCTTGGCAGTCGCGCATGGGCCCCATGGAGGAGCCGTCAAAGGTTTTACGTAGACTTTCTGGATGCTGGCGGGAAGTCTTCCGGTACAAGAGTCGCCATTCGACCCTGACAGAGCCGTTTCGAGGTCCCTGGCAAACGATGAATTTTGCTGGAGGCCCGAAAAGCGCAGATGGGTCAACGATGGCGCAACGGTGGTGATAGTCTCGAAAACGTCCAGGGGATCCATTGGAGGGAAGCGCATTATGTGCCAGCGACGGAGCTGGGGGCACAGCGCGGAGGTTGGCTTGTCGTCGGATAACCACAAGCTGGGCAGAGGGAAGCCATAGCTTGTCAGCTCCGTCAATCGAGGGAATGTAAGGACGGGCGAGTATTGGGTGGGCCCTACGTCAAGATACATGATCTCGATCCACTCCGCCACTTCTGCCAATACACATTGGCAGACGTGCCGCATCTGCTCCCATTCATCCCGCCCCATCTCGGCCCCGGCCTCTGACGTTCTGCTAGAGGGAAAAAAGCGGGGCAGGCCACGACGAGCCGGAGGGAGTGGTATGGTCGAGATAAAGAGATATCGGATGCGTCGAAGATGTGGAGGTGTTTGCAGAAGCAATTTATGGAAGGATGTGACGTGGCGAAGGCCGTGAATGGACATGCTCTGAAGCTTCACCGGGGCAGATAGTTCTCGAATGGATTTCGAGACAAGCGATAGCCGGCGACCAGTTGCGCCCGAGTCGGTGCATGCATGCGAGAATATTTTGGTCCAAATCTCTGAAGGTGTGCGGTCCATTTTGATTGATGTGGTGGATGGCAAGCAAGCAGTACACGCACTTCCCAGCGCCCAGCATGCTAATAGTTTTACAGCATGTACGTCAGTGGCGGATTTGGGCGCACATGGGCAGTATCAAGCAAGATCTTCAGATTCTGTTGACTTTGCTGCGCCACATCCACGACACAGCCACCCGTCCACTGCACGCTCAAGCGCTCACACTTGGCTCACACTTTCGACTGAGGTAAGAAATAAAAACACCTCATCGGATCGGGGAGAAGCCCTTGCGTGGATGTACAGTTAAGGTATTATATGACGGGGTGCTTGGTGCTGAAGCGAGGATTCACGGGGTGTCGTCATCAATAACTTGAAGGTCGTTCCCAGATGGCTGTAAAGTATTAAAGACTACCAAAAGCTTCCAGAATCGAGCACGAGTATGTGCAACATAAAGAAGTATTTCCATTTACCAAATCCAAAACAATCCTATCAAAGACCGAAAGATAAAACGCATAATCAAAAGCGGAAACTATGAAACGAGAGGACGAGAATAACAGTGAATCTTCAGATAGGGCAGTTGGCAGTCGTGTAGAATTTAGCATCCCCGGGGCCAGCTTGAATGGGGTTGCACCTATGAGAATATCAGCATCAAGAGGGACAGATAAAAGGGAGGTGAGCTGACCCAGGCAGCTTTGCAAGCACGGCTCCTCCAGTTACTTCGTTGACAACAGGGTTAATCTTGCAGGTAGTAGCGACATCGGCATCGATAACGGTGAGGTACGGGCATGCTGCGGTGTCCCCAGAGCCGGTTGAATCGTTCTGGTTGTTGCAGTGGTCAAGCGCCTTGTATGTAGATAGTTAGTGTTGAGCAGGCACGCATTGTAAAACAGAAGATACGTTTTGCAGCGCGGTCTGGTCCCATCCGCTCTGGAAGTCACCGTGCTCGGAGTAGCCAGTCGGATCTCTGCGGGGATAATGTCAGCGAGTGTTACAGGTACAGTCCTTGAGCTTACCCCGTGGCGTAGACAAATGGCCAGTTTGGCTCGGTCCATCGGCCAGCAAAGTCATTGACATCCCACGTAATCTTGGAGTGACGGTGAGTACATCACTGCATGCTGGAGATAGACGAGCTTACCTCGTACATGACATGCATCAGGCCAACGGGATGGGTGCTGGGGCACGCCCCATTGTCGAGCCCGCTCATGTATGCGACATGGTCTTGATGGTTTGGGGAGTCGAGATTCTAGGGGCAGAAATGAGCGGAGGTAAGAGGAACATGAGATAAGGAACGCACGACTCCATCCCAACACGACTGGAACTGGATTCTGGCATTGTATCCAGCCTCGCAGCTAGTGGTTGGGAAACCGTATCCTAACAAACGCGTTCTATTAGTGAGACTATTGAACTAGAACGTCAAAACAATCGTATGCGCACCGGTATAGTCTGGCGAGGCGGTAGTGTATCGTAGACAATAATACTGAATGGCTGCTTGGGCAAGCCCGGCTTGAGTATTATAATAATCGGCTTCAGCGATACCTCTTCGAAGGGGGGTTAGTGGGAGAACAAGGATCGATGATCCGATTTTCTCACTGAGAACTACGAGACGCTGCATTCCCGCTGACCATCCGGAAGCCGGGAGGGAATGCCTTGAGCCCTGGCCCGCCGTTGATGACATCCTGGGTTCCGCGGTTCAGATAGTACACCAACAGCCCTACGAGGACGCAGGAGTTAGGGTCGCTCGGATAATGGATTCTGGATTCTGTGCTCACCTCCATTGGCAACTTCCTCGTAACTGCCAGTTTTGGGGTCCTTGAAGTAAAGCTTTGGGAACCCTACACAAGATCAGCACATAATTCGTCGCAGATCCCAAATTCAACTAACAGTAGTTCGACATATCCTGAGTAAAGGAATTAGGAATGCGTTGTAAGAAATGGTAGAGGCCACTGACCTGGGGCGAGACTTCGCACGAGGTACATTTACCCGCCTTGATGTCGTTATAAGAACTGTTTGGCGCAAACCCTTTGTTAATATTATGTCAAGATTCAGTAAATAGCCCTGAAGCGCAGTTGGCTAAACAGGAGCTAACCGCTGGAGCCGTGAACTTGGGAGAATTCCGTATCAGTAAAGACGAATGCAATGCAAGAACAGACGACGTACCGGTATGGACGTGATTCGAGCCGATAACTCCCGGCGATACGATAGGATCGAGGCGCTCGGTGACGAGAGGCGTCGTGCAGGCCACACGGAACCAAGCGTTGGCAATGCCTGCGGAGAAAAGAGCTACAAGGAGGGAGGTGAATTTGCTGGAGACCATCTTGTCTGATAACTATCTTTGAGAGATGTGTTGCTGAAATCGATACATCATTGAGCGACTTTATAGCATAGGAATATTAATTTATGCTGAGACAACAACCATCATACCTGCTGACAATCGAGCTGGGCAGGGCACTGCAGATCGTGCGTTAATGGGACATGCGGTCAAGCCAGCAGAATTGCGAACCCAGAAAGCCCTCCTAGCGCCATGGACTGTGCGCTGGCAGCGCATGTGCTCGGCTCAGTGCCTTGAGGCTCTTGCTGGCATTCTGTTATCTTTCCTCTAGACGGACAAGAACGTCAATGCCGAGAGTCTGCATCAATCGCGCCGAAGGTCTTTTGCATCACCTGAGTTAAGAAAGCTGTCAAGGTGATGGTATAAGCACGGGCTTGGCGGATATAGCAGTCTTCGAATCAGCGGAGAATACCCGCAACTGATAAATGCCTCACGGACGCTCCGTGCTGGTCCTGTGCTGCTCTTGGCGAGAGCAGTTCAATGTTGGACAAACCCAACAACCCGATCTGCGGCGTATTATGTTATCACTGCCATGTATGAGTGTACTCACCTCGTCAAACAGTATATAATCCATGTTGGTTGTGCATATGCGTCATGTTGCCAGGCATTTGTATATCAATTGGCTTCAGGAATACCTGTTCTCGAGTCAGCTAGCTGAGACTCGTAGATTGGCTCGCCAACAAGTCCAAAGGGCATCCCTAAGATATCGATCACGGGTTGCGCCCATGGAAGCGATATTGCGAGAGTTCTTCCACTGGCAATCCGAAGATGGTGGGCATGTACATTGTACGGATCCAGTGGCAGGCACTGGATAAGAGTGACACATAAGACACAGTGTGGGTCATAATAGATAGAGTCGATGGGATAGATCAGCACGTACGCGTTGGCACTCTCTGCTAGCGCATGGTTAAGTTAGCTGGACGTTGCGGATAAGTTGCGGAGATGAGGTCACAAGCAAAGTGCCAGTAGTGTTGCCGAAGTCCGGTCCGGTCCGGTTCTTGACTACTTAACATTTTCCCGGATTGGCAGTCATTGACGCTCCAAGTCCAGGACTGGGATGCGCCGCGCGGGGCGATCGGCTGGGCTGCGCCTCGTCGCGTTTCTGAGCGGGGTGAAAGAAACTGGGCGCATACCGGAGGAGCACCCGAGCCATGATCACTTTAACGAGCTGAAGGAGCCGCCGATGGGAGAGGCGGTGGGGAGGTGGAGGGGCGTGTTTGAGGGGACAACGACCAAGTTAAAGCAATAGCAGGGTGAGGGGGTGGTGTCGGGCTCGGTAAACGGGTTCCTGCTGTACTGACACCCTGATGTGGTCGCGCAGCTCGATGTGCGGGTGTTCCTGCGCGTACCGCATGATGTGCTCAAGCAGCGGCGAGAAGTTAGGCATGGGTATCATACGGCTGGTAAGCCTCTTCCCCCTTCTTTCCCGGATTGTCATCACTGTAACGATCTCACATGCTAACCCGCTTTCGCTTATTTGGTCCAAATCTCTGAACGTGTGCGGTCCATTTTGATTGGTGTGGTGGGTGGCTAGCAAGAAGTGCACACGCTTCCTAGCGCCCAGCATACCAATGCTTTTCCAGCATGTACGTCAGTGGCGGTTTTACGCGCACATGGGCATCAAGCAGAATCTTCAGATTAGGTTGACTTGGCTGCCGCTCACTGAGTCACTCGGCACCCTTGGCAGCAGTTCCCAGACGGCTGCAAAGTATTGAAGATCGCCAAAAGCCTCCAGAATCGGGCACGAGCATGAGCCACATAAAGAAGTATTGCCATTTCCAAATTCAAAACAATCCTATCAAAGACCGAAACATAAAACGCATAATCAAAAGCAGAAACTATGAAACGAGACGAAGACATTAACAGTAACGCTTCAGATAGGGCAGTTGGCAGTCGTGTAGAATGTAGCATTCCCGGGGCCAGCTTGGATGGGGTTGCACCTGTGAGAATATCAGCATCGAGAGGGACAGATAAAAGGGAGGAGAGCTGACCCAGGCAGCTTTGCGAGCACGCCTCCAGTTGCTTCGTTGACAACAGGATTGATCTTGCAGGTATTGGCGACAGCGGCATCGATAACGGTAAGGTAAGGGCATGCTGTGGTGTTCCCAGAGCCGGTTGAATCGTTGGGGTTGTTGCAGTGGTCAATCGCCTTTGATGCATGCAATTAGTGTTGAACAGGCACGCATTATTAAACAGAAGGTACGTTTTGCATCGCGGTCTGGTCCCATCCGCTCTGGAAGTCACCGTGCTCGGAGAAGCCAGTGGGATCGCTGCAAGAATAATGTCAGTCAATGTTATAGGCGCAATCATCGAGCTTACCCAGTGGCGTAGACGAACGGCCAGTTTGGCTCGGTCCATCGGCCGGCAAAATCATTGACATTCCACGTAATCTTGGAGGGAGAATGAGTACGTCCTTGTACGCCGAAGAAAGACGAGCTTACCTCGTACATGACATGCATCAGGCCAACGGGGTGGGTGCTGGGGCACGCCCCATTGTCGAGCCCGCTCAAGTATGCGACATGTGATTGATGGTTTGGGGAGTCGAGATTCTAGGGCACAAATGAGCACAAATGAGACGCACATGAAGTAAGGAACGCACGACGCCATCCCAGCACGACTGGAACTGGATTCTGGCATTGTATCCAGCCTCGCAGGCAGTGTTTGGGAAACCGTACCCTAACAAAAATGTTCTATTAGCGAACCTGTTGAACTAGAACGTCAAAGCAGTCGTGTGCGCACCGTTATAGCCGGGTGTGGTGCCAGTGTATCGGAGACAAGAGTACTGAATGGCTGCTTGGGCCAACCCGGCTTGACTGTTGTAATAATTGGCCTCGGCGATACCTCTTCGAAGCGGGAATCAGTGCAAGCACAAGGATCGATGACCGCATTTTCTCACTGAGAGCTGCGAGATCCTGCATTCCCGCTGACCATCCGGAAACCGGGGGGGAAGGCCTTGAGTCCTTTGCCGCCGTTGCTGGCATCCAGGTCTCCGCGGTTCAGATAGTATACCAAAAGACCTATCAAAGACGCAGGAGTCAGCGTTGCTCGAATAACAGATTCAGAATGCAGTGCTCACCTCCATTGGCGACGTCCTCGTAACTGCCAGTTTTTGGGTCCTTGAAGTAAAGCTTAGGGAACCCTACACACAACAAGTTCAGTCCACAATACGTTGCAGGCCCCAAACTTCCTTACAGTAGTTCGACATATCCTGAATAAAGGCATCAGGAATGTGTTGTAAGAAATGATAGATGTTACTGACCTGAGGCACGACTTCGCACGAGCTACATTTAGCCCCCTTAATGTCATTGTAAGAGCTGTTTGGCGCAAATCCTTTGTTAAGATTGTGTCAAGATTCAGTAAAGAGCTCTGAATCGTGGTAGGCCAAATTAGAGCTAACCGCTAGAGCCATGAACTTGAGAGAATTCCGTATCAGTAAAGACGAATGCGGCGCAAGAACAGACGACGTACCAGTATGAACGTGGTTTGAGCCGATAACACCCGGCGAAACGATAGGATCAAGGCGCTCGGTGACGAGAGGCGTCGTGCAGGCCACACGGAACCAAGCATTGGCAATGCCTGCGGAGAAAAGAGCTACAAGGAGGGAGGTGAATTTGCTGGAGACCATCTTGTCTGATAACTGTCTTTGGGTGATGTGTTGTTGAAATTGATCAATCATCGAGCGACTTTATAGCATAGGAATATTGATTATGACGAGATAACCATCATCATACCTGCTGACAATCGAGCTGGGCCGGGCACTGCAGAGCGTGCATTGAATGGGACAGGCGGACAAGCCAGCAGAGCGATTATCGCACCTCGACACTGAACAGGCGCATTTAGCACCCGGAAAGCCTTTCTAGCTCCATTGACTGTGCGCTGGCTGCACATGTGCCCGGCTCAGTGCCTTGAGGCTCTTGCTGGCACTCTGTCATCCCTTGCTCGAGACGGACAAGGTCGTCGATTTCGAGAGTCTGCATCAACCGCGGCGAAAGTCTTTCGAATCACCTGAGTTGAGAAACTCGTCAAGGCGATGATATAAGCACGGATTTGGCGGATATAGGCTTCTTCAAGCCGGCGGAGAATGCCCGCGACTAAGAAATGCCTCACGGACACTCCGTGTTCGTGCCCTGGGTTGCTCTTGGCAAGAGCAGTTCAATGTTGGACAAATCCAGCCATCCGGTCTGCGGCGCATTATATCATACATCACTGCCATGTATGAATGCGCTCACCTTGTCGAAGAGTATAGAATGCATGTTGGTTGTGCATACGCGTCATAATGCTGATGCTCACTGAATACTTTGCCAGGCGTTTGTAGATCACTTGGTTGCAGGTACACCTATTCTCGCGTCAATTAGACGAGACTCGGG
Source organism: Athelia psychrophila (assembly GCA_001630335.1). Lineage (NCBI taxonomy): Eukaryota > Fungi > Basidiomycota > Agaricomycetes > Atheliales > Atheliaceae > Athelia > Athelia psychrophila. The sequence continues at coordinate 109,762 of KV417612.1, forward strand.
GATTGGCTCGCCAACAAGACCAAATAACCTTCCTAAGGTATCGATCACGGGTTGCGCCAATTGAAGTGATATTGCAAGAGTTTTTCCACTGGCAATCCGGAACCTGTGGACATGTACGGATCCCGTGGCAGGCACTGGACAAGAGTGTCACAGAAGACGCAGTGCAAATCATAATCAATAGAGCCGAGCAGACAGGTCGGCACCTTGGCACTCTTTGCCAGCGCATAGTCAAGTTAGTTCGACGTCGCGGATAAGTCGCGGAGATGAGGAGGCAGTGACAAACAAGCAACAACAAACATCTACGAACTTACCAAGTTATTGTCTACTTCAGATAGAGCACATTTATCAACGGCAAAAAAATATTGGAGCGCACTAGTGGGCCTCAGTACTCCCACGATTTAATTTGTGGTCAAGAATCGATGAACGTTGGACTAGCGTGCTGGCCAAGTGCTGGATGATCTCGAGCTGTGGCGTGAGGCTGTCGGATCGGGTTCCGGAGGCCATAACCATCCTTGCATTGAGGCATTTGCATTTGATTTGCATTTGCAACCGTCACATGCATTTTCAACGAATGGTGGCAATATTAATGCTCACACCATATGTACCAAATCAAGTCAACCGTTCCCCACAACCGCCTCCGTCTGTTGCGTAATTGTGCAGAATTGCCTTCTAACAATCTCTGCTTACGTCTGAGTATCGAGCTACAGAGGTTGCCCGAGCGCGCCACAACTCCGTCCACGGCACGCGTCGCACATCGTGTATGCACATCCTTCGAACCTGGATCGGCGAGAATCTTTCGCAATGCTCGTAGCAGCTTTATTCTTGCCGGAAATTATCTCCTCCTGGGCTCTGCGTCAGACCGTCAGAGCGGATGCGTTGGCGGAGGAGAGACGCATGCACAAGATCGTGATGATACCGTGAAATATCTTGGAAGGCATGATAGCGCCAGCGTACCTTCTCCAGCACCATTCCAAAAACACTTTCCTCTGGTCGCGAGAGAAAATTTCTGCCAGAGTTCTGTACCCCCACTGTCCATTATCGCCAGCGAACGTCGAACGTGTCAGACATGGACATCTAACTCCAGCTATAAAACAGGAGATTTCTAATCAAAGCAAGGGGGATGTCCTTTTGAAGTGGATTATGATAGTGGAGTCCATATGGTTCGTGATGTAGTGCATAGTAGCGAGTCTCCAAATGCTGATTCTGATATGCACCGTTATCACCCTAACGTGGGTCAAGCAGCTTAACATCAAATGCGCCATCTGGGTCCCCGAAGTGGTAGCGAAGATGGAAGAAGTCTTGGGAGCCGTGGCTATTCATATTGGGCCGATTTGGATGTGGTCAGGCCGCCAGGAGCAAATGAACTTGTGTGTCATTCAATGGGATCCGATATTCTAATTTCTGGGCCAGGAAACTCAACATATATGACAACCTGAAGGCGGGCGTCATTACGCTTTTAGCTACAATATTAGTGACAATCGGCGCGTGCATTACGCCACGTGCTCTCTTGGATTTCCCTCACAGTAGTCTCACACCGAAGAGCAACTGTAGCGGACCACTATCAACTTTGGAGTCTCCGCCACATGGTGTCAGGCCCAAAGAGCCCGAATCGGCGCCGGGGGCGGAGGTGTTGACAACCCCGGCCGGTTTCCGAGTCTCTCTGTCCTTCGGTTTCCTGCACAGTGCCCGCGGTGACTTCGGGTGCGACACCTCTTACAAATAATACAGATATAGATCTTACAGGGACTCCGATATCTTCCTCGCTGTGCTTTCGGTTCACCTTCTTTGCAACAATACCCAGAGCTCTAAGTACGCCGATTACCATTTTTTCATTTTTACTTCCTCGGGGGACTGACTACATAGTTTTTTTGGGGGGAAATCGTACATTGTGTTCTGCAGTATTCTGTATTTGCCAGACAATCAACACCTCCAAGATCTAATGTCGAAGTTTCAATCGCAATCGCAATCTGCGCGACCTAAACAGCGAGTTATTCTCGTCGGTATCGGGTGCGCCTTTCTGCCTTTCGCGATCGCAATTACAAAGCTAATCCGACCCACTCTCCCCTCTCCCGCAGAGGCGCGACCTGCTCCGGCAAGACAACCCTTGCCAAACATCTCGCGCGGATCCTCCCGAACAGCTTCATTATCCACCAAGACGACTTCGCTCCGCCCGCCGAGCTTGTCCCCATGCATCCGACGCTCCAAGTCCAGGACTGGGACGCGCCGCGCGGGGCGATCGACTGGCCGCGCCTCGTTGCGTTTCTGAGCGGGGTGAAAGAGACTGGGCGTATACCGGAGGAGCACGCGAGCCATGATCACTTGAATGAGCAGAAGGAGGTGCCGGTGGGGGAGGCGGTAGGGAGGTGGAGGGGCGTGTTTGAGGAGGCAGCGACTAAGTTAAAGCAAAATGAGCGAGAGGAGGTGGTATGGGGATTGGTGGACGGGTTCCTGCTTTACTGGCACCCTGACGTGGTCGCGCAGCTCGACGTGCGGGTGTTCCTGCGCGTGCCGCATGATGTGCTCAAGCAACGGCGGGACGAGAGGCATGGGTATCATACGGCTGGTGAGCCTCTTCCCCTTCCCCTTCCCTTCCCGAATTATCATCGCTGCCATGATCTCACATGCTAACCCGCTTCCGCTTCCTCTTTCCTCCCCGTCTGCTCCGCCCTGCCCTTTGCCTCCCTGGAGTCCAAACTGATCCAGAAGGCTCCCTCTGGCGCGATCCGCCTGGCTACTGGGAATCCATCGTCTACCCCGCGTATGTTCAGTCCTCTGCGGGCCTTTTCGAGGGCGGGGACGTCGAGCATGGAGAGCTAGCGATCCCTCCTCCCAATGCCGCGGCAGAGTCATGTGTGGAAGGGGAATGGGAAGGAGAAGGCGCGGCAGGTGGTGCCCGCGCGGTGGCGGGTCTCCTGCTCATCGAACTGCTGGAGATGACGATGGATGAGGTGGTGGAGCGGGTTTGCGACGTGCTGATTAAGGAGGTCGACGGGGACGAATAGAGGTAATAAGAGAGAAAGAATGTCGCATGTTATTGCTTGGCGTGTTATTCTTTGCTGTGATGAGAATCCCTTGAACAAGGGATTTTTATTGCTTCAGATACCAAGTTTTCAAGGCGGCGAGTAGACATATTCTAAACACTTCTTCTGTAGAATCAATATTTATGAAGGTTGGCAAGCGAACCAAATCATTCCTATACTTACTAGACAGGCAAAGTTAAAGGCCAAATCGGATGTCATTCATGCTGGTCCCCATGTTCACAGTGCCAGCCCATTTTGAACTCAAAATGCATATGAAAAATGAAGCGAACAGGTAGAGCGGTCATATACCTTTACAGGATTATATGGGCCCAGCCAGCCAAGTGAAAACTGAAGTGGGGTTAAACACAAAAACCATTAAAATATGTTAAGTGTATTGATTCGGGGAGAACGGAGGGGCCAACGGAGTTTTGGTTTGGCGATGAATGGATCTGATGGAGATACTCGGACTGCGCTCCACCCGAATCCCTTTCCGGCGTCACCTTTACTGACTTCGCCGGCTCCCTCTGGTTGACTTCCTCTCGCGAATCATGAACTTTCGTTAACACGAAAACTCGTAACATAGAAGTACACGTGGAATGTGGTACAAAAGCCCAGAATAATGGTGGATACAAACAAAGAAATTCAAAGGGTGTAACGCAAGCCGAAGAATAACTGTATGAACGAGAGTGGCTAAATGACGAATTTATACATGTGTAATGAAATGGATGTGAAACACAGAACGAAGATGGTAAAATAGTAAAGAAACGCTGAAGAGTTCTATGGAGCTTCTTTGCCTATCGCACGGAGGCTCAATTTGCCTGTGTCCATGGTGGCGACGGCGAATTCCCAGCCATCCTGTGAGTGTATGAATCGTATTTGAGCGTCCTTCGGCATCTCGGCAAACGACGACGAGGCACTCCTCGCGTGGGCTACAGAGTCCACAGGACCAGGAGGAGGCACGTATCCCAAGGCGAAAGACCGCGCGACAGTGGCACGCCCTCCTGGGTGAGGAATTTGTCGTATATCTTGGTACGAAGGTCGGGGAATGGTATACTGCGACTGACTCGCAAATAAATGATAGCTATGTTGTGTGAGACTTCGACGGATATACACCCGTCGGGGGACAATGAGACCGCTGTGCTCGGTGTGAGCACGGACGCGCTGGGCGATGCACTCGATGTCGAGCTACCAGCGCCGCTAGAAGACGAATTTGATGTTGAATTGTCCGATCCAACCATAGAGCTGCGCGATCCCGTGGAAAACATCGATGTCCTGAAAGATACAGATGTAGGGTAGGAGGTGGTGGGAGTCCCCGGATCTTTGTCAAAGATTATGGATAGAGGACGGCCGAAGGCATCTGGGGTACAAATTACCTCAGTAACAGGATACGCAGAAAGAAATGTTTACACCAACCGTTGAAATACGCGTCCAGAAAATCCCCCTCTCCATCAGATCGTACACCCTCCTCCTCCTCCGCATCCGGCCTTGTCGTGCGCCGCGAATCCGCAGACACAGATCTTTTGGGATTACCGCAAGGCGACATTGTGATGGCATCAGCAGAATTTTCCGTCATAAACGTAGCAAAGCTCGCTACAGACGCTCTCGGGAATGCGGAGGAAGACGGGCTCATTGGAAGCGAGAACTCAGAAAGACCATGCTGGTCCAGATAAGACGCAGGATTAATCATCTCGGCTATGGAAGTGGTCGTCATCCACGATAGCCGGTGGACTAGGGTGCGATGCACCCTCGCTGCGCACACGAGGTCAGGGTTCGGCATCGGGTATCGGACAGTGTAGGTACAAGTAGCATACTTGTACCATTCGGATCTGCAGCCAAACCACCATGTCATACGCACGCTTGCCCGATCGACTGTCCTAGGCCAATCCACCTAGTTCACCGGTTATGGCATTTCTTCTCGGGGGGAAACTCCTCTTGACCGTCGGAGAAGCCGTATATTGACACATTGTGATTGCTAGCTCTCCTGCGACCACCGTGCGGCACGAGGCCGGGTCTGGCTTTCACGCCGGCCTTGGTATCAACCAACTCATTATCCTCGGGTAGAGGTTCCAGCCCTGAGGCTCCGCTATAAGGAGGCTGGTCTGGGTTGTATCCGAACGATATTGGCGGGTCGTGTCGGACGATGTGATCGACGACTCCGCTGCTGTCAAGGGGAGTGGAAGGGCCAACCGAGGAACTTGTAGAGGCGTCCGAGCCGCGGCGGGAATGTGATTTCTCGTCTTCCGACCCGCTAGATTGCCCGTTCGTAGATGAATGTGGTGATGATGGAACGTGGGATGCTTTCCGCGGCGATGCAAAAGATGACGTAGGAGAGGCTTTGGATTTTGCCTTGTTGTTCGGCGAAGCTGGGTTGATGAGAGTGGCATCGGGGTCGGGAAGATTTCCGTTTGGCCCGCGGTTGAAGTATGTGGAGAATACGCTGCTCGAGATCGACATGCGAGAACTCTGCTCCGGGGCCTTCGACGGCTTCTGTTGCTTCTTCGCAGCGATGTCGAAGTCTATGTGCCAATAGGCAAAGAAATCTGTGACTTTCCGCATTTGTTTTATGTCTTGGATCAGTGTGGGCACTTCTTCAGCGAAGAGGCCGTCAATGCAGGCCTGCAGCTCGCTGTGTCGCTGATCGATGGTGGCCTGACTGGCACTGAACAGTGTCCCCCTCTTGGTGAGCTTCGGTATATGCTGGTGAATGTCCACTGCGACGGATTTGGGGTCAGGCCCAGGGGGCAAGGAATCCCAGGAAGATGCTGAATCATTGCGGGCGTAAACACCGTGCTTCTTGACTCCTTTACCCAGTTGTATTCGTTTGACCCTGATGCGAGCCTCCTGCTCGTACTCTTTCTCGAGGCAGTCTTGGAAGTATAAGCAATCTTCCCATTGTCTCCAGATATCGTACTCCGAATTTGACCCATGCGATGATAGGGAGCGCCCATCTTCTCGTTCTCGGATGGGGCTGATGCGGAATCCAAAACCTACAGTTCCAGATGAAAAAAGTTACTTGAGCTATGCACGCGAAGCGAAGTAAGATGATGATGCTACATACCTTCTTTACTGGGTTGCAAGATTTCAACGGAGAAGTGCGCAGGAGTCTGGCGATATACCGCTCGCCTCCATGTCTGCGCAAGGTGCGCCTGTCAGTTAGAATTTTCAATGTGGTGGGGAGATGGAAACACACATCTGGGTCATTTGGTTGGCCGTTTGCCCCTCCTCCCTATTTGCCATCATTTCGTTATTCTGAGCGCGCAAAATGGACCATTGAAGCGTACCTCGAAGGCAGATCTGGGATTTAACTGAGACGACATAATACAGATGATGGATGGAAGCAAGGGCGGGCTCGTAAAATATTTGACGAAAGCCCCCACTTGAACAGGACTGGCTCTGCGTGAAAGTTGGTGATCACACTGAGTGGCACAGATAAGTAATGCTTTAGAATACACAAGGTCGCCGTTGGTTAGCATAGGCCATCCTGCATATGGGCAAACCCACCTAATCAAAAATATGACCGCGGTTCTTTCAAGATCCAGCCAATGACGGCAGCTCAAGCTCTCAAGTTTTGATCGTCGTCTTCGAGTGCTTTGACGAGCTAGAGATTTATATGTCGGAGTAGTGGAGAAATAGTCGAGGAGTACGTTGGCGTAATCTAGAAAAGTCCATCAGCCTAACGTGGGCTGTGCTTTTGAGCAGCTATGGGCGAAGACAATAAAGAGTACCGGCGGAAGCGGTGAAATGGGCCGGCTATGATGACAGATAGCGAGTCCAGATGGCCAGTTACTAGATGGGAGATCAGACCAAGGAAGAACGAAATGGCCGAATCACTGGTGTTAAATCCACAGCAAACCCCCAGGGATGTAGGGGGTCTTTTTCTTCTTTTTCTTCTTTGGGTTTGGGGGGGGGGGGGCTTAAGGGGTCCTCCGGGGGTTCAAAGCAGATATTTCCACCCATTTCAGACCATTTTAGTCCACTATGGTAGGACCTGCAATGACTCAGACGACTTCAAACAGGTAAGAGGGAGTGGCGCGGGGAATGGAGCAGAACATCAATCCAGGAGAACGCAATTTCCCATCATGACTACATAAGACACGTGGCTAAGCTGGACGGTTTGGTGGCGTTTTTGCCGTCCCCAGCACCGACAACACCCGCTAGCACACTGTCGTACGTTACTTACCCACCCGCCACTGCATACCTGAAGGCGCTCAAGCCTCACACTTAATACCAGATAATACCCGCACACTAACAGGAATTGGTCACCAGCAAATCGAATTCTATTTCATAAACTTGTGCTTCTCACTGAACCATACCTTGACCATACCTACCTAATCTGTCGCGATTAGTATGCAGAGCATATGCATCACAATCTTTATCTGCCGCTGGTGACTCTTCAATCACCTTATCTCGCTGCGTGCACTCACATACCCCTCTAAAATAAGGTGCAGCTCGCTACTAGTCTATCGGACATCGGCCATTCAGGTGACTTCGGAAATGCCCATTCAAATAATGACGGCTGACTGATCTCGAAGTCAGTCAAGAACAATAAGGCATCGTCGCCATTTGCTTTGCTCGCGTGGCTCTAACAGAAAGTAGAAGATGCCTATAATACGTCATTGTGGAAATGAGCATCCGCTACAATCGCTCGCCGAGCCGTCTAAGTTCTGAATGACCTTGACATCATCTCATCGCTAGTATGTTACGAAGTGACCCGCGTGACCAGAGGGTAAACGCCGGCTGCTCGCCGGTCCAACTAATATTAAAACCAAGAAAATCATCGCTCGTCCTGGTCCTCCAGAGTCCTGGGGCCGGAGTTTCCCAATCATTCTGATCTGTGGAATAGATGGAAATCATAGGTGGTAGATTTTGTTTAGGTTTCACGTTCAAGGGGTATATACGGATGCCTGCGACCCTGGTGAGAAATGGGTGCAAACGAATCAAAGTAGACGGACCATGAAGCCACAAATCATACCCATGCCTCCTCCAACAATGTATTTGGCTGGACCACGAACATTGATTTATGAATTGTAAGAGTCCCCCGCAGTTCCGCTTCTGACAATGAAGAATAAGCCGGGAGGACCGCAAGACCAACACAAGAATGCACTGCTATGGTCCCACAAAAGATAGCCCATATCGTAGGTTCGAAACTGTAGAACACCATTAGTGCAAGGATGTGGACAGCAGTCGGGAGCCTGATACTCATGCATGCTTGAGAAATTTTGAATTTCGCAATATATAGCCTGCGCAGTGACTAACCATCACAGCACGATCCGTCGGTATCCTCTGGTGACCCCAAAGGTACCAATTCTTTGGGAGTTCGGGTTCAGACAGAGAGGGATCTCCAGGATATACGGGCAGGACATTGTTGCCGCGGACTTTATCTGTGGCGGCTGCGTTACAAATGTATGAAGGGAAAGCTGCGTTGAGCGCAAGAATTGCGACAGTTCCTGTGATGACGGCTGTAGAAGTCACAGTATCATCAATAATTGGGACTCCAATTGAGAAAATCAGGTTGTAGAACCGTAATGAGGGGGCTGCATAACGCCTGTTGCTCAAGGCAATAAACCAACTTGACCAAACGACGCCTACGGAGGACAGGATGATGGGCCACATGGATAGTGGCATAATGACCACTACCATGATCTCGATGATGAGGAAAACGCGCTAGTTGACCTTCCCGCGGATGGTTAGGACACCTCCGACACATCGGGTTAATTGTAATCGAGAAAATGGTGAGCGTATCTGGACTTACAAAGCAGCAAAGATATCTAATCCCGCCAATGAAGCGAGCACTGTGATACCGTCAAAATGGTTTACGAAGGGGATGGTGAGCCCTAGCACGATTATTGGCAAGTAAATGAATATAAAAGTAGCGTGGGATAATATGCGGATGGGCAGCAGATTATCTGTCCTTGTACCTTGCCCGTATATCCCCTCAATCGTCCTTCCCCAAGCAACACACCGCATGGACCCTACACCGGCATCCTCTCCCTCCCACGCCTGGGATCAGCCTGGGTCAGATATCAACTCACCTAGCTCTCAGTCTGACCACTTCTCTCGACTCTTAACTGTGGGTTGCTTGTCCGCGACGCCCTTGGCACCCACCCAACACGGACGGTGGTGACGCGATACGTGCATGCGCACGCACAACACGCACACCTTCCCTCTTCCTGAGCCCTATCAGCACAGATATACGCAATGTGGGATGCCGCAGATGAATCCTTGCTGTTCGTCCCGAGGAGGATTGACATGACATGTCTGTCTCTGGCCCTCTGTTCTGAACTAGGTCATCCCGGATCGACCTGAACACCACTTCAAGATGGATTTAGAGAGTCTTCAACACGTTGGTTATGCGTGGGGCGCCAGTGCCAGGAGTTGAGCGTTGAGAGGCCGTCCACCTCCTCGGTGCTCAGCGTTCTGTGTTCCAATCCACCACCGCCATCTTTGTCGAAAGCATCATCAACAGCCAGCGTCCTCCCGACTTCTCAACGCATCGGACTGGACCAGCCCAGCGTCAGGAACAGGAGCGGGAGGCCCGGAGAAGAAAGGGCATCGAGGACGCGACGGCGGTGGAGCTAACTAAGCCGCGATTGTATGGATGGTGATGGAGGAGTGGAGGGGGACATCGCGCGGGATAATCGACGATGGAAATGCGCTTCCTCTCCCTCTTCGTTGTGCGGAATCCCAGCACTCTCGAACTCGACACTCTCGCTGTCTCCACCATAGAAATCCGCCAATCAAATCATGATTCACCGCCCCTCCATCTCGGCTTCCTACTGCGCGTTTTCGTGGACAGAACGGGATGCCCCGGCGCATGCACGGGGCTTCATCTTCGTGTGGGATGACCACCAGGAGAGAACGGGGGAGGGGCACGAGTTTGGGTTTGGTGATGGATAAATCTGATGGAGATGCGCGAAGGATCTAGGGTTCAAGCTTCATCCAGGAAGCAACCGTACGCGTCTTGACTCTGGGGAAGTCGGATGGCACGATCGCTGTACCCATGTCCTGCCTTAGCGTCATTCGTCGCGTGTCTGCTCACTCATCCGTGGCGTTATCATCGCCAACCCCCTCAGTCGTCATCCACTCCTCCACCGATCCGACTGCCACAGTTGCGCGAGGACACACGATATGAGCTCCGTGGCTGCCAGTGCTGCGACGAAATCATGAGGGGTGCGATAACTGAGGATATATGCAGGGCTGGCAGGAGCTGTTTCGGCCGTAGAGGCGCGGTGAGCCCGAATCCCTTGCCGGCGTCACCTGTACTGACTTCGCCGGCTTTCTCTGATCGAGTTCCTCTCGTTACAAACTTTCGCCGACCCGAAAAATAATGAGACAAAAGTACATGTGGAACGTGGTACAAAAGCCCAGCAGAATGGTGGATAAATTCAAATAAATTCAAAGGGTGCAGCGCAAACTGAAGAATAAGTGTATGAACGAGATTGGATGGAAGACTAATGTATACATATGTAATGAAACGGACGTGAAACGCAGGACGAAGATTATAAGATAGCAAAAAAAACGCTGAAGAGCGCTATGGAGCTTCTTCACCTATCGCGCGGAGGCACAATTTGCTTGTGTCCACGGTGGCGACGAGCCTAGAAGATGAATTTGGTGTTGAGGTGCTCGCTGTGAGCACACACGCGCTGGGCGATGCACTCTCGGATGTCGAGCTACCAGCGTCGCTAGAAAAACGAATTTGATGTTTAATTGACCGAGCTAACCATAGAGCTGCGCGATCTTGTGGAAAACATCGATGTCCTGAAACATACAGATGTAGGGTAGGAGGCGGTGGGTGTCGCCAGATCTTTGTCAAAGACTACAGATAGGGGACGGCCGAAGGCATCTGCGGTATAAATTATCTTAGTAAAAGTATAGGCAGAAAGAAAAGTTTACACCAACCGTTGAAATACGCGTCCAGAAGATCCCCCTCTCCATCAGACCGTGCACCCTCCTGCTCCTCCGCATCCGGCTTTGTCGTGCGCCGCGAATCCGCAGACACAGATCTTTTGGGATTACCGCAAGGCGACATTGTGATGGCATCAGCAGAATTTTCCGTCATAAACGTAGCAAAACTCGCTACAGACGCTCTCGAGAATGCGGAGGAAGATGGACTCATTGGAAGGGAGAACTCGGAAAGACGAAGCTCGTCCAGATAAGACGCGGGATTAATCGTCTGGGCGATGGAATTGGTCGTCATCCACGATAGCCGGCTATTGTATTTTTCCTCTGGGGAAACCTCCTCTTGACCGTCGGGGAAGCCGTATATCGACGCATTACGATAGCCAGCCCCCCCGCGACGACCGTGTGATGCGATGCCAGGCCTGGATTTCACGCCGGGCTTGGTAGCAACCAACTCATCATCCTCGGGCAGAGGTTCCAGTCCCGAGGCTCCGCTATAATGCGGTTGGTCTGGGTTGTATCCGAACGATATTGGCGGGTCGTGCCGGACGATGCGGTGGATGTCTTCGTTGCTGTCGAGGGGGGTGGAAGGGCCAACGGAGGAACTCGTAGAGGCGTCCGAGCCGCGGCGGGAATGTGATTTCTCGTCTTCCGACCCGCTAGATTGCCCGTTCGTAGATGAATGTGGTGATGATGGAACGTGGGATGCTTTCCGCGGCGATGCAAAAGATGACGTAGGAGAGGCTTTGGATTTTGCCTTGTTGTTCGGCGAAGCTGGGTTGATGAGAGTGGCGTCAGGGTCGGAGAGATTGCCGTTTGGCCCGCGGTTGAAGTATGTGGAGAATACGCTGCTCGAAATCGACATGCGAGAGCTCTGCTCCGCGGCCTTTGACGACTTCTTTTGCTTCTTCGTAGCGATTTCGAAGTCCATCTGCCGATAGGCAAAGAAATCTGTGACTTTCCGCATTTGTTTTATGTCTTGGATCAGTGTGGGCACTTCTTCAGCGAAGAGGCCGCCAATGCAGGCCTGCAGCTCGCTGTGCCGCTGATCGATAGTGGCCTGACTGGCACTGAACAGTGTCCCTTTCTTCGTGAGCTTCGGTATATACTGGTGAATGTCCACTGCCACGGATTTGGGGTCAGGCCCAGGGGGCAAGGAATCCCAGGAAGATGCTGAATCATTGCGGGCGTAAACACCGTGCTTCTTGACTCCTTTCCCCAGCTGTAATCGCTTAATCTTGATGCGAGCCTTCTGCTCGTACTCTTTCTCGAGGCAGTCTTGGAGATATAAACAGTCCTCCCATTGTCTCCAGATATTGTACTCCGAATTAGACCCATGCGATGATGTGGAGCACCCATCTCCTCGTTCTCGGATGGGGCTGATGCGGAGTTCAAAGCATACAGCTCCAGCTGAAAAAGGTGTTACTTGAGCTATGCACACAAGGCGAAGTATGAAGATGATGTTACATACCTTCTTTACTGGGTTGCAAGATTTCAACTGAGAAATGCGTAGGAGGCGGGCGATATACCGCTCGTTTCCATTCCTGCGCAAGGTGCGACCGTCCATTAGAATTTTCAATGAGGTGGAGAGATGGAAACGCACATTTGGGTCCAGTGGCTCGCCGTCTGCCCCTCCTACCTGTTTGCCATCAGTTAGTTATTCTGATGGCTGAACATGGACCATTGAAGCATACCCCATCAGCGTAAGCAGACCATAACATTGTGCAATCGAAGTAGAGCAGATGGTGGATGGAAGCTCGAAGGCCCCCACTGGAACAGGACTAACTCTGCGTGAAAGTTGGTGATCCCACCGAGCGGCACAGATAAGCGATGCACTAGAATACACAAGGGTCGCCGATAGTCAGGATATGTCATCCCGCATATGGGCAGACCCACCTAATCAAAACGATGCCCGCAGTTCTTTCAAGATCCACACAGACAGCGATGGCAGTTCAAGCCTTCAAGTTTCGATCTTCGTCTTCGAGTGCGTAGACGAGCTAGAGCTTTATATGTTGGGGTAGTGTGCACCCAGGCCAGGCAAACGTTGGTGGGATCTAGAAAAGTCCATGGGCCCAACATGGGCCTATTATTATGGGGTTTCTGAGCAGCTATGGGCGACAACAATAAAGAGGGCCGGCGGAAGTAACAATGGCACAGTAGATACCGACGTGGCTAATCTGTATCCCCTGGCACCAATAACACCTGCAAGCAGATTGTCATACATTACCCAACCGCCACAGCATACTTGAAGGCGCTCACTCAGTAACAGGAACTGGTCATTAGCAAATTGAATTCCATTTCATAACCTTGTGCTTATTGAAGCGTACCTGCCCAACCTGTCGCAATGTTTGCAGAGCATGCGCCTCAATTTTTCGTCTGCCGTTGGTGATATGTAAATACCCTATTTAATTACTGCGGGCACTCACACACCTCTCTTAGGACAGGGGCAGCTGACTACTGGTCTATCGGATATCAGCCGTTCAGCTCCCTTCAGCGACTTCGGAAATGCCGATTCAAATAATGACGGCTGACTGATCTCGAAGCCAGTCAAGAACAATAAGGCATCGTCACCGTTGAACGGCATTTTTCGCCGGCTTCAGAACTCGTAAGTAGGTGCATAACAGCAGATAGAAGATGTCTATAATACGTACAGGTGGAAATGTGCATCCGCTACAACCGCCCGGAATGACCTTGACATCACCTCATCGCTGTGTTCTCTAATGAGATGGCGAAGGACTGTAGAGCGACTTTAGTTCGCTCTGAAGTGAAGGGAAGTGCCACTTTTTGACACCTTAGAGTGACTTCACTTCGCGGCAACACTACTTGCCACCCTGAGATACGCAGGTGTGTTTATCAAGGCACGTTTCAGGAACAACACAAACATGGTGGACTCGTGATAGGTATACATGACATTTACAATTTCTTCTCATTTTCGTCAATGCGACTTCACAACCCAGTGCGTGGGGCCCATTTCGGATTATCGACAGTGATACCGCCTACACCGCCTTCCACCACACCATCTACCGTTAGCGCCAGCGTGGGCTTATTGGTCACGTTCGGCTCCATGGCCCACAGCGCGACTGCAACAGTGCTGGCAATACGTTATCAGTAATAATTGCATGAGATGTATGTATTTGTTGAATTGAAGCACGCACTTCTGTCCTTGGTAGTCAAGGATACCTTGATGCACCGGGAACTTGGACTGGGGACTGTGCAATAGAAATATATTCGTTAGCACGCCCTGCGTTATACGCCGCGCCGCCTGATGCACTCACCCAAGATTGGCGACCCGCTTGCCCATCATCCATCCATTGACAAACAGGTATGCGCGATATGGCGCGCCTGCAGCTCCGGTGTTATTGTCGAAGGTAAAACTCAGGAAGACATCCTGGTCCTCCGGGATGTCCAGATCGAAAGTACAGACAAAGAACCCGACGCCCGCTGCTGAGTTGGGCAGCCCTTCGGAAAGGTCGCGCTTTTTCCAGGAGGAGGTGTCGAAGCCAGGGAGATGCCAGCCCTCGCGCTCGCCGTGGAGGCCTCCCTCGTTAAGCACACCACGAGTTTTGTCCGGATAGCTGGGAGATCTGTCAGATCATTCTCGTTGACGAGGGGCAGTGCGCACTGACTTCGTGTAGCCTCCAAGTTTGCCTTGAACTTTCCACTCTGAGAAGTTCCCACCATCGATCTTGAAGCCGCGCACTCCACGAGGAGATTTTAAGGGATCAGTATCGGCTGATAGCTGTGTTAGCAGGTATACTTCTCTGTCAAATGCTGATGCTTACGAATATTGGTAATGTTGAGCCCCGTGTTGTCTGATAGTAGCGTTAGCAGGTATTGTTCCTCGCAGATGCTGATGCTTACGAAGATTTGTTTCGTTGTGCCCCATGTTGTCCTTTACTAGATATTAGACAATGAAGGAATTGTGGTATATATGACTCACCTGCACGATCGTCACAATATTATCCTTCCCAGCAATTATAGACCCATCAGGGAAATAAAACATCTCATCTGTTTCCTCGATGAGGTTCGTATTGTCCGTGGAGCTGTACAAATGATTAGCATTTGAGAAATCTCCAGGAGACAGCCTGAGCGCTTACTTTCCATAAGAGGTATTCAAAAACACATCGTTGATCCACACACTCGCAGCAAAGGCTCAGCACGCAGTCAGTAGCTGCCGCAGGCTAGTCAAAGACACTTGTACACACCTTCTCCTCCGTTGAGGGACAGATTCATCGTCTTCTCCGCGCCAGTCGCATCGAAATGCCCTCGCCAAACCACAATGTTCTCGCAGCTAAACTTATCAATCAACACTGCCTAATAAAAGTAAAGTAAAAAGACGCACAATCCATAATCACAACCATACAAGATCCTCCCATCACCGTAATAAGGCTTGAACGGGATATTCGTCGTCGTGTGGTTCGCCACCGCCCACGTCGAATCCGAATAATTGCTCAGAATCTCGGGCAAGCTGTTGCTGTACTTCCACCCACTCAAGGTGGGCACCTTGGCCGAGAGTGTCTTCGTCTTTGTACTCAACTGCCCTGCCCACACCGCACTGTTCGAGCGCGACGTGTCCGCCTCCACGCTCTGCCCATTCCAGGTGATCGCCTTTACAGCAGGCGGGGCCACCACAAACAGCTGCACGCTCGTCTCCAGATCGCCCACCAGCTTTAGGGTCGACCCGGAAAGAGTCGCATTGCGCACGAGGTACGGACCGCCCACAAGCACGCTCGCGTTCGTACCCAGCGCCCAGTAGTGTGTAAAGTCGCCCGAGCTGGCAGGGAGGACGGGGTTCCACCATGTGCCAGCGGTGTCGGTGTCAGCGTAGAGGATAAGCTGGGTGGAGGAGTCATAGACCGCGATGAAGCCCTCGATGCCGGACAGGAAGGAGACGATGGTTTGATTGGATGAGGCCTTAGTTGAGCTAGTGTGGGTGAAGGTGACATCGTTGCGCTTCACTTGAACATTCGGAGATCCGGTGAGTGTGAGGGACGCCTCGTGGGTTTGGTTGCTGTCTCCGTATAGGAAGAGCACGTCCCGCTCCCCGATAACGCCAGAAAAGAGCACCTGCGCGGTGGAGTACGGCACTGACGAATCTCCGAAGGGATAATCTGTCACAACGACCTTGCCTTCCCGCCCACCAAGTGTGATGGAGGGGATCACTTGCGGGATCTCGATGGAACCAGCAGATGTGGTCAGGTTCGTCTTGAAGGTCACCATTGACCTGACAATGTCTCCGCGTTAGAAATCTGCTAGAACAGGGCAGAAGAGCACAATAACTCACGTTGACGTCGAATCATTCTGCCGCACTACCAAGAACCCAGCTCCATCATCTGGATTCTTCAACAACACAGCGAAAATGGCCGAGTTACTCGTCAACCCCGGGTCCATGCTCGAGTCGAGCTTGTAGTCCGTCTTGTAGAAACTCGGCGAGGAGCGGAGGAAGATGGCCTGACGCTTGAGCTCGGCGTACTTGCTCGTGAAGAGACTCCTGTTCTCGGAGATGATGGCGCCGTAGTCGTATGATGCTGCGATCGCGAACAGATGTCAGTTATGTAAACTGCTATTGCTGGAGGATACAGCACACGCACTGTACACGGCATGCCAAGGAAGTGCGCCCCAAGATGTACCCCTACATCACCAGTTAGGTCGCATTTTATGGGGGAAGGGAAGAGGTCACGCACCCATAAACCATATAGAAATTGATCATCTTCGCATTGCTCGCCCACAGCCAGCGGTAGAACACGCTCTCGAACGACGTGTTCGTGCGCTCCGCGCAGCTCGCGTAGCCGGGCGCGTTGGGGCCCCATGCGTCATTAGAGCCACCTTGGAACTGCGGGCGACATCAGTGATCAATGGGATGTTGAGCTTGATTGGTGTTCGTGTTTGAGGGAGGAGGACGCCATATAAGAGGAAAGGTGGTAGGAGCGGAAGCAGCTGAACACATGGCGAGAAGGGAAAGGGCGAAGGAGACGCGACGCACCTCGGGCAGATAAAATGGCTGCGACGGACTAGTATTCTCATGATACGCATGGTAGTTAGTCGTCACAGGGTTCCACGTCTGCGGATTCGCGCAGTCGAACCCCTGCGGGTACGAGTCGAGGCCGTATATGTTCGGTGCGCCTGTGCCGTTTACGAACTGATCCTCCTCGCCCGGGTCGTTGTACGTGAGCGGCACCACGATCCCGCCCGCGAGGTACTTTGCCTCGAGCTCGGTGAAGTACTCGGCAACCTCCGGGGTGTCGTAATATTCGTTCTCAATTTGGACAGCTATGACGTCGACGAGGATCCGTTCAGTCTGGCATCGCCTTTCGAGTGTGGCGAGGGATGCTCACCGATAACAGGACCACCCTTCGTGATCTGGTACGGCTCAGTCGCCTCGATGATCGCGCCAACATACGCCTGCCACGCTTCAAAGTAGTCGGTTGCGTTTGTCCTAAGTGTACCGCTTAGTTCCGAGTCAGTGGTCATCCAGTGTGGGATACCGCCGGCCGTCGTTTCTGCGTTGATGTATGGGCCTATATGAGCGTTATTCCGTCAGCCCGTCAATCTAACGCTATAGACCGATGTGAGGCCCACCTGGTCGAAGAACAATCCACAGACCCGCCGCGAGTGCGGCCTCCCATAGGGGCTCTAGCGCGCGGAACCCGTCGAGATCGGTGACATTTGGCGAAGGGTTGAGAAGGCCGGCGTGTGTGTATACAGATATGGCATTCTGGCCTGCGGCTTTGATCTTCTGGAGGATGTCCGGCCAGAGAGATGGCACAGGTAAGCGGAAGGTGTGGAATTCACCGGAGCTATGGACATGAACGGATCAGCGAGATACGAGTGACCGGAGGCATATACGCACTAGAGCAAAATGCGCTGCCCACGCAAGAGAAAACTATAGCTGTCCCACTGCACCTCATCTGTCCCATTCGTGCTTTTGAGAGTCTGGGTACTGGGCACATCGCGCGCGGCAACGTCTCCGCGCCCAGAGACAAAGACACAAGCGAGCGACAGTAAAGCAAATGATATCCAATTTCGCATCGTGGTTCTCATCTTTTTTGCGAAAGGGACTTGGTTGCGAATGTCCACCGAGGAATCAGGATCGGTGTACTTTTATGGTCTCTTTAGATTTTGCCCCACTCGCCCATGACCGTAAATAAAGGCTCTAGATCAGGGAAATAGTCGGCTGTTCAAGAATCAGAGAGGCTCGGAGTCGCATGGCCAGCCGCAGGGGGTCAGGGGACGACCATTAGAGCTCAGTTGACATTGATTTGAGAGCATGAAGGAGCGCCTGATGGGTTTTCGCGTGCTTCGGGCCGAATAACCGTTCAAGACCGCTAATATTGACCAGCTGCAAGGCGGTCCGGGGACGCGCCTAATGAGTTCTCGCGCGGGTTGAAGGCTGTTGAAGATTCTGCCTTTGTGGCGGCCGTGTGGAGGAACCTGGGGGAACCAAAAAGCTCCACAGATCAATCATTACAGCCACCCTGGGCATGGAAATCGCGAGAACAGCATAATCGCCGTATCATTCGCAATGACTCGTCAAAGGTACAGGGCTGAAAATAACGCGCCAAGTGCGCACTAAGGGGTATTGGGAGATATTGATGACATTTACCTCGCGTCGCAGCAATGCGACTGAGCAGGGGACCGACTATTGTTGGAGTAGGCAAACGGGTATGTGTCTATAGATACAGTTGCAATGTACCTGATCATAGTATGTGAATGTTGACAGCGCTTAGGGTTATCTATAAGTACTCACGAAGATCTCTCGGAATAAGCGTTGCACTGCGACGTCGCTGCATTGTCACATGGTGTGATACCTGATGTGATAGATGGCCTTAGATGGGTGTCAATCCGCCTGAGGGAACAGATCCTCGTTGACAGGACATCTGCCGAAAAGGATTTACTATACAGGCGCATTGCAGTTAACGGGAAGCTCACAGTTTTATCTTATCTTCGGGAAGTGTCCAATTTCTGACATAGTTTTGAATGATGTCGGTCAAGCACTGATTTCAAGATTCGTCAGACAAGAGTTGGCGAGATTCAATGGAACCGGACCGATGATTTAGTAGAGTAAGAGCAATGCTACGGGTGTAAGAATAGCAGTCAGCATTCATGGAGTACTGCGCAAGTACGAAACATACCCCGTAGCCCTCGCGAATGCCAAGACCAGCGTCGCCTTTAGCGAAGGTGTTGTTGAGGATTCTGTACCCGTTCTCTATCGATGTTACTGGGTCGTATTGGTTGGAGAGAATTAGAACGGGATGCTTGGGTTTGACACTGCAGTTCCGCTGTTATTGATGATCCTGCTTCTCGATTGCTGAACTGACCTAAAGTGAGTCACGCGCTCCACAGCTCTAGTTCTCCAATGGTGACAAGGCCAACCTCCCTCTGTTGGCCACCTAAGAAGTGCTTTTGGATAAGAACGCGGACATTGGCGGATTAATGAGCTTACATGGGCCCGAAAGTGTCACTCAGCTTGCGTGCTTCCACGACGGTATCGAACACATCTCGCGTGCTGGTCCCATCATAATCCGGGCCATCCGAACAGAAGATACTCCAGTAGTTAGAACTAAGATACGAAGCAGTCAGTGAATGTGTTCAACAAGGGTATATATGCTATATGCACTAGAAATCTTGTTGCCAGATCTGTGTGTCCTGTTTGAGGGATTTCTCGCTGTGAAATTCATTGTATGTTTCCGTGACCGCTTGTAACGGCAGTAACTTTTCCTCGTCGTCCTGGGCATTCACCAGGTCTTGCTGGGACTTCAAGTAGCGAGCCAGGGTGGGCCATGAACGAGGGTCTTGGAGGCGGAGGAATATATTCACTAGGACAATATGAGAATTGGCCTCGCATAACAGAGGTATATTTCTCACGTCTAATAGAAGAAGATCGCGCAAGATTTTCATCTAAATCCCCATAAGGATCGTACAGAACTTGAATAAGCACTCTGATTTCTTCAAGAATCGAGTCCGCTGTCGAGCCGTTGGACGCTAAAGCGCATCTATCTGGACCAGCTGGAAGTGTGGATGAGGCGATGCTAACTTATTAATAGGTTGGAAATATGCGTACCTTGTGCGCAGAGCGTAGTGAACCCATAATACGCGCCATCTGTACCGATGAGTAGATCTATTGGGCGGTTTAGCCGGGCTCATGACTTCTAACGGGTGGTACGTACGATTGTACATCTCAACAGCGGGTTCTGCGCCCCAAATTGGTGCATAGACCACCCCGTCTACGATCATCTAATCGATAGTAAGAATTGAGTATGGCGACATTGCGAAGGGAAAAGAACAGACCCTTCCAAGACGTTCTGGAAAAAGTGCAATGATGTATTGTCCAAGTACAGATCCTTCACATTACCATTAGTTGAGAACATGATGTTAGTCGCTGGTTTGTACCATAGGAGAAGCCCCTGTACCACGTTGAGAGGCAATAGTTAGTTAAAGGGGACCCACGTACCAATAGTTAATTTCAGACCCTGAACCGTCAATGGCATCTGATATGCGTGCCACATCTCTCGCATTCGCAGCTGTACCCTGCGAGGAAGGCTAAGCCGAGCGACATCGAAGCTTCACAGCCTGCTCACAACAAAAGGAAGAATTTTTCCAGATCTCTCTTCGCATCGCTTCCATAGAGCTCGCAGTCTGGTGTCTTCAGCAGCGACATGACTGTAGAACTGGTCCTGGTCGAATGATGATCTCAACGACGAGTTCGTTTCGACCTTTTGGTGTTACAGTGAGCATGGGTTGGCCGAAATCTATTGATGTCATTTTTTCTTACACCATCGTACCAAAGAGAGCCAGCCCAGAACTCATCGGCTGATTCTTGACTATCAAAACAGCTCACTTGTGGAGTGGTGTCATTGACGCCTCGAATATCCCAACTGCCACATGTCGATAAATACATCAAAAAAAGAACAAGGAGAGATCTCACCTGACAATATCGTACTCTCCCCCAGACAGGTCCATCATATCCAGAGATCTCGCCCGTTGATAGTCCCCTGTTCCTGATATGCCCGGACCTCCAGGATTAGTGAACAACGAGCCCCGGCGTTTATCTTCATCAGCCAAGAGTCTTAGAATCGATAGAGATGCTTCTCCGTCATGGGGATTGGCGTAATCCAAAGGCACTGATAACCTCCCGCACTCAAACATTCGACCCGATATCTCGCCGCAGTTCTCCCAGGATATGGTGTTGTTCGTGGAGCTGGCATGAAAAAATGCCTGAGACAAAGGAGAAGAGATGGCTGCCCAAAGACCGAAGTGTTGGATGTGAACTAAATAAAATACAGAAATGTATGGTTATTATTAAGCAACGGCTCAGTGGGCATAACAGCGACTCATACCACGATGTTGCGGGTCGGCGGAGAGTGGTTGGTTTCCTGACGTACGGGCATTTAAGCGGAAGGAAGGAGGGCGCGTAAAATGTTCTTTGATCAGTCGACGACGTATGCACGCTATGGGACGAAGTAAAGCAATCGGTAGGTGGGAAGCTACACGCGGAACGTCTATAGCGTGTGTCGGTAAAGGCCTCTAACTTACAAAACTTTCTCGCTAAGCTCGAACTCGTCACTCCGCCCGGATAGGTCAACCCTTTAGCGGGTAACCTTGGTAGAACAAACCCTTACAAGCACTCATATTAAAACAGCTAACGGCATTACTAATATAGGCGATATGCCTACTAACTAGAACAGATCACTGAAGACGTCCGACCGCTCGTCCAGCTCGGTAACCCGTATTATGGCACAGACGTAGTGAAGAACCAGTTATACATGTAAAGTTTACAAAACAGAATGACATGAGTGGGTACGTTATATATGGACACCCCCTTTCGAAACCTTCCGGTAGCAGCCACTCTGGAGATCACGATCAGAGAGACTAAACAGGTAGTCAAGACCTATAGGCACGGAGTAGCGTATGTAGTACTGGAGTTTCCCCACGAGCACCATCCGTAGGGATTGTTCGGCGCTCTATTCCAGTTACTATGATCTAAGTACCTACGGTTTAGCTAGTGGGTGGGGTAAGCGAGCGACGTATAGTTGTAACGACACATACGAACCATGAAAAGGCGGCGGAGACGGTTGAAGCGGTTATCAAACTTCAGTTATAGAAAGTCCAACCCTAAAGCAACACCTATGTACATGACCTTGTCGTAGAGTTCACATAGGGGCAGGAGCCAATCCCTATGCTAGAGCAGAACTCTCGACCAAGGGAGACCGCCGCTCTTTGGGAGTCTGTGTCGTGGTTCTAAAAATGCCACATGAAACTTCTCCTGGGGTAGTGTCCTAGCTTTCCAATATAGGCTCAGCCGAAACGTTTGATCAAAGGCCAATCGGACTCTTATCTCGATATACGTTGCCGCTACGGTGAGTGTCGCCAGGCTCTGAGACAGACGACGTTAAGGTGCGAGGTAAACTAGGTCGCGGCTAGTGTCCTACTGAGTTTCTACTTATCTTTTGAAAACCCTAAACGCGAAGCGACTGAGTCATACATCAAACACCTCTAGATTGTGCCTAGCGCCGCTAGCGTCTCCTAACCTCGTTTTTCGCCGTCTTCACGCTACGGCGGTCTCTTTACCTTTGTGACAAGCGTGCGGAGTTTGTACTTGACGTGCTGGTGAACGGTAAGTTCTAAGGCTTCATCCTCGTCGATTAAACGCTCTCAGGGCCGGGCTGCCCTTTTCCTAGCTAGTACCTGAAGGCGCACGTGAGGAGGTATTTAAGCTTCCGAAGTTAACGCGCGAGGTTAGTGTTTCGGTTACGTACCGAGTTCGTGTATTCATTCGAAATGTATTAAAGAGTTTTAGTGAATTGCTCGTGATGCCCGCTCGCCATCGAGACCGGTTATGTTGCGATTACTAAACTGTCGTAGTCGACACAAATTTTAGTTCCTCTTAAATTCATGGCTACACCGATTCCTGTCGGGCACGGTTTGTACGTGTGTGTTTCTATGGTTATGTCCTGACTAGGTGTTCGTGCGAAACCCGTGCGAGTGTGACTGCGAGTGTCGACTGCGAGCGTCACTTCGAGCTGACCTTACGACGACAAAAGCAAGCAGGACACAGATA
>KV417612.1:138930-152702 GCA_001630335.1 Athelia psychrophila
ACGCCGCTCTATAGTCCAGCTTACAAACTCACGCCCTCCAATAGTCACGGAAACCTAATGCGGTTAGGGGTACTGCCTCTTCGTAGAGATAGCTAAGATTCTGAGAACCGACTACTTCTATTTGCGGCCCCGAGCAACAAGTGATTAGGACCTCCAGGCCCGTATAGTCCTTGTCCCCTGATAGTTGCCCGCTCTAGAGACCTATACTACCTGGACAGACCCCCTCTCATGCTATAACAGTCCACTCTAGAGAGGAACAAGAAAAAAACTACATAAATAGCTGTACACCGTCAACCCTATAAGCTCCGCAGTTACTGTGGCGAGGTGTTCACTCGACAAAACTATCAGTTCTTAGTCGGCTACTCAAGACCCGACCGAGAGAAACCATGCTTCCACATTCTTTTTTACTGTAGTTATCTAACGTTCTCCCAGGATATGGTGTTGTTCGTGGAGCTGGCATGAAAAAATGCCTGAGACAAAGGAGAAGAGATGGCTGCCCAAAGACCGAAGTGTTGGAGAACGAACGAAAACAGCAGCATTCCAGTCGAGCTTCACTGCGAGCGTCAGTGTGAGCAGGTGTGAGCGTGCCCAAAGCGTGCTTGTGGATCAGTCCTGTATTGGTATCTTTGTGTGTGCATGTTTGGCACGGGCTGTCCTTAGCCACATCGGTACTTAAATTCTCCTTGATTTTAAACACAGCTGATGCTGTCAAATCATTAGCGTTGTATTGGCCAGAGCTACCGCTCGCCCGTAGTGCTCGTTAAGTGATTTTGAGAAATTATGTAAAGCTTACTTATGTGCTTGAGCCATGCATTGGCTTTGTGATTGGAGCGCGCAATTGAAGCCTTCGAATTTATGGAGGAGTGCACGCGGAAGTCCATGATCGATCCTTTTCCCGTCGGGCCGGGACTCTCGCAAATTGAATTTTGAACAGCAAGTGGTCCTGCAGTTCACGTTTGAGGCGTGCGAAGTGTTTCCATTTCTCTGGCATCGCACATCTGCCGCTTTTTGCTCCAATCCTCTGCGATCCCCGCGATCCGTGTTAGATCTCCACAAACTACTGAGCCAGCGAAGCGCAAATCCCTAAAGTTTTCTATTCATCTCTGAGTCATCCTGTGATCGGCGCTGGATCAAATGGAGCGTGGAATTGCAGCAGACAGAGTCTCGGACCGCTGTGAGTGGCATCGCCGTTGCATATCGTTCTATTCTCAGGCTAACTGGAAACTAGTTTGCAAAGCCGACTCAGATCTAACCTTCCGATCTTGTGACGGGGTCCTCTTCAAAGTACATCGCAGAAATCTTGGTGCTGTGTCGGAGGGTTTCTCGCCGCCAGAGGGAACCAGCTCTCAAGACGAGATCGTATCCCTAACCGAAGACGGGGATACACTTGAGATGCTGTTCCAATACATGTACCCACAACGAAATCCAGACCCGAAAGATATTGACTTCAAGCAACTGGAAAAGTTGGCAGAGGCGGCGGAGAAGTACCAAGCATACACAGCGATGCTGATATGCAGCGTGCGAATGGGGTATGTGGTCGATTTAGCATCCTGAAATCTAGTATCATTAACATTATCTTGCGGCTTGTTAGGGAAGCCTACCACGAACACCCCTTCGAGGTCATGATGTATGCGATGAGGCACGGATATCCAGAACTGATGGACAAATCAGAGAGACTAGCCCTAGAGGTCTCACCGACGATGGCCTTCCAAAGTTTTCCCCCACAAGTATATATCGCATGGGTGAGTATGGTAAGATAACACATTTTAAATGTACGTATTGACCAAGAAGTGATGCAGACACGGTATTATGCCCAATGGCTCGACCTGCTCGCCAGCCTGCAAAAGTCACTAAACAAGATCGACCATCCGTCTAACTATAATTCTTACGGAGAACAGCCTCGTATGCACGAGGATCCCCGAACCAAATGGTTCCAATGGGCGGTTTCTCAACTGGATAGGCCCGCATCACTGCTCAAGCTCGAATTACTCTTTCAAAACTTGCCTCCAGGGATGAACCTTTGCGAGGTTTGCAAGGTGCATATAGAAAGGTGGATGAATAACGAAATGAAGCAGGGTATCGAACGCATGCAGCGACTGAGTAATTTCTTGTAAAACGCGTGGGAGAAAAGAAGGCGAATTGGCGGGCATGCAGTCCTTTGTTTTATGAAGGGGTGGCCGGGTGTTGTAGCGCCATATTCAGCGACATTACAAGTGACCCGATGCCGAATCAGTAATTGTATTTAAAGGCAGAAATAAACCATGTGTAGCACTCCAATCCCCCACAGAAAGCGTCCCCCAAGCGTTGAAAAATCTAGTTGCAATTAAATACGCGGTCGCAATCTTAAGAGGGTAGACGTACTGCCATGATAATAGTCAGCGATAAAGAAACGGGAAGGATGTATGGGGTACTGTACCACGCTGGAATATGTGTCAACAGATTTGCATGAGTCGCTGAGCCAGTATCCCGCGCCACCACATTGGCCGTACTACAGCTGGATTAAGAACTTGACTGATCTAAATGACGAGATCTGATTTACTTACCACTGCATAATTCTTTGATGATTAGCAACGTCTAATCAGTGGAAGCTGCAGCACTTACGGAGAGGAAATAGCAGTCGTAGAAGTGAATCCAGCCGTCAAATCCCCGCTCATCGTCGAGAGCGTAGTGTATGATGCAGGCTAGGTAGATGAGGTTCTTGTTGAAGCTGGCTTAAGGCTGATCCGCCCCTCAAGCATTTCCCGGTTCGCCGGGCTGGTTGCACCAGATGTTCTCGACGAGGAAGTCGGAGGGGGGCTTGACAGTGACGCATTCGTCGCAGTGGTTGATTTCCACGCATGGTCCCAGTGGTTGGAACCTTGCGGCCGGCCAGGTCAGCAAGAAGATCGTCGTCGTCGGTTGCAAATGATCCTCACCCTAGATACCGGTACCATCAGAGCCAACGATATCTGTGCAGCGAATGGCCAGACTGTAGATTTCTCCATTACAGCCTGCTTGCACGACCAGGTGGAATTCTGGAGCTACAATAACATGCCTTAGTGGATACGCTCTACCAAATGTGGAGGCGTACTCACAATCGACCAGGATGAGATCATGCAGCGGCCAGTTGGTAGAAGAGATTATGTGCATCAATCGAGGAACAATGGAAAATGGCAAAGTGTCTTATGAGCATCGGCATGATGGGCTGTGAGCACGGAATGAGACGCACCCTGCATCCCGACATTGATATCCAAGCCCCTGAATGTGCAAAGCACTTGAATCCGTTCGTGTTTTCGATGATGGTCATATTTCCAGTGTCCACCGGTAGTTGCTGAAAATAAATCGTCGCAGTGACTCCTCAGAATTAAACGGCCCTTGTTGAACGAAGTAGCTTACAAGTGCGCGTTATGTAACGGACCAGCTGGAAAGCACAGTTGTTCCCGTCGTCGAGGGTCTATCACGGCACCAAGGCATACTTTCTAGGTGGAGCATACAAGGTGGATCTAGTGTTCAATTTCACGCAGTCCATGAATGCGCTGCCTATCGCAGGACCGATATCATATGATATATACGATGTGCAAGCTCCATTGTATGAGATTTAGACTGATAGAAAGATGCCTCACCGAAGAGCCAATGACACCGCCGCAATTGAGGACGCTGCAAATCGTGGGCCGCTTCGAGGCGTGGCTGGTGGCTGGCCCCGTTCCCGAGAGCTGTGCCAGCACCAGGGGCGACGCCAGCAGAAGTGAGAGTGCAACTCGTGAGGCTGAAATGAAGATGTATAATTGAGGGAGTTTCAAATTGGCATCCAAATTCGCGATGGGTAGATATCCGTTGGCATAAATCTGATCGTCAGATGCAGAGCGGGCTGTGGAGAAATTGGTGGAACTTTGTCGCCATTTGTTCGGTTCGTATGTTGTGTGTAATAGTCTTTGAGATGTACATATCCTCCATAGTTGACTTCTGAGTTGGCTGAGCTGAGTAGATGTCTGCTACGGACTATCAGAGAGAAGTGGGTCGCGTCAAAGATACACCTTGACGCGACCCCCCAAAGTAGTGCAAAACTGACGCAGAACACGACTGGTTATACGCCCCCATGACGGGAACTGCCAACAAGACAGGTGAAATATGCCGGAGAGAGCCTCCTTGGGAAGGCATACACCTGGAGTGTGACTAGCTATAGGTGGTGCCTCGGAGTCCCAACTTGAACGGCTGCCAGCCGCCTGGATAATTTCCTGTCAAAAAATCCGCGAGTACGATAACAGAAGTGTTCGTATGACAAGTGCGATCGGCAGTAACTGAGGAAGTCGCAGGTCACTCAAGACCGCGTCCAAAAAGAATGCAGGAGAAAGACGATCGTGGGTCCCTTACCACGTGGCATTACTGAGTCGCCCGATTATCGCCGATCCGCTTCGTTTCTCGCTATGACATGCATGGATCAAAACTCAAATATTTCAGCCTGGTCTATGCTCCTCGTCGGCACGTAACCTTCCTGCTGCCGGCCTCGTATCCTGCGCACCTTTTTCGTCAAGCCGGGACTCGCAAATTAGATGTTGCTACTTCGGAGTCTTGAAGACAAGTTGAACAGCAAGTGGCCGTGCAGTTTGCATTTGAGGCGTGGGAATAATGCTGTCATTTCTGACATAGCTTATTCGTTACTTGTTCTCCAACCTCTGCAATCGCTGCGAGGCATGTTAGGTCTCTAGAAACTACTGAAGCAGCGAAGCACAAATCCTTGAATCTTATCACTCAATACTCAACGTACTCAACTTTGAGTCATCCTGGGACCGACGCAGGATATCGATCAAATGGAGCGTGAAATTTCAGCAGACAGAGTCTCGGACCGCTGTGAGTGGCATCGCCGTTGCATATAGCTCTGTGCTTAGTCTAACCGGAAACTAGTCTGCAAAGCCGACTCGGATATTACCTTTCGATCCTGTGATGGGGTCCTCTTCAAAGTACACCATAAAAATATTAGTGCTGTGTCTGAGGGTTTCTCGCCGCCAGAGGGAACCAGCTCTCAAGGCGAGGTCGTATCCCTAACCGAGGATGGAGATACACTTGAGATGCTGTTCCAGTACATGTATCCACAACGAAATCCCAACCTGAAAGATATTGACTTCAAACTATTGGCGAAGTTGGCAGAGGCGGCGGAAAAGTACCAAGCATACACAGCGATGTTGATATGCAGCGAGCGAATGGGGTAGGTGATCGATTTAGCATCCTGAAACATAGAATCATTGACCTTATCTCGCGGCTTTTTAGGGAAGCCTACAACAAGCACCCTTTTGAGGTCATGATGTATGCGATGAGGCACGGATATCCAGAACTGATGGACAAATCAGAGAGACTAGCCCTAGAGGTCTCGCCGACGACGGCCTTCCAAAGTTTTCCCCCACAAGTATATATTGCATGGGTGAGTACGGTAAGATAACACATTTTAAATGTACGTATTGACCAAGAAGTGATGCAGACACGGTATTATGCTCAATGGCTCGACCTGCTCGCCAGCCTGCAAAAGTCACTAAACAAGATCGACCATCCGTCTCTTCCCCATAATGGCTACTACCGGCCTCCAGTCCACGATGATCTCAATACCAAATGGTTCCAATGGGCAATTTCCCAACTGGATAGGCCCGCATCACTGCTCAAGCTCGAATTACTCTTTCAAAACTTGCCTCCAGGGATGACCCTTTGCGGCGTTTGCAAGGTGCATATAGAAAGGTGGATGAATAACGAAATGAAGCAGGGTATCGAACACATGCAGCGGCTGATTAATTTCTTGTAAACGCACGGAAGAAACGAAGGTGAATTGACAGACTTGGTTGGAGATGGGGCGACTGGGCGTTGTAGCACCATATCACCTACGTTACCGATGACCAGTGGCTCGGTGACGAATTATTATTTGTATGCAAAGACTGCAAATAAACCATGTGTACCACTCGCTGTCCCTCTCACAGAAATAGTCACCCAAGCGTCGTAAAATCTCGCCAAGATTAAACACTCGCCCACAATTTTAAGAGGGCAGACACTCCAGCGACAAACAAATGGGCAGAATGTATGGACTGTACCACGCTGGAATATGTGCAAACGGATCCGGACGCACAAAGTCGTTGAGGCAGTATATCCCGTGCTACCACATTGGCCGTACTACAGCTAGATTAAGAACTTAATTAATCCAAATGACGAGATCTGATTTTACTTACCTCTCCAATAGCTGTTCTAGTTGCACTCGCCACGTTCGATGTGGTTTTGCTCGTAGTCGTAGTGGTGGTAGCAGTAGCGCTGACCCAACGGCTTCAGCCACTGACTGATGCTCAAACATATAAAATAGAAGACATACATACTTTGAGCCAGGGGGGAGATCTTGCGATTCGGGATAGAACGTGGTCGGAATAGTACCAATTTTTATATATCATTAGCAGCATCTTATCAGTGGAAGCTGCAGCACTCACGGAGCAGCAATAGAAGCTGTAAAAGTGAATCCAGCTGTATCAGAGCTACCGGTATCTCTGCCGTGAATAGCTAGCTTGTAGATTTCTCCATTAGAGCCTGCTTGCGGGACCAAGTGGAATTCTGGAGCTACAATAACATACTTTAGTGGATACGCTCCACCAAATGTAGAGGCGTGCTCACAAACGACCTGACACAGAACACGACTGGTAATATGCTCCCATGACGAGCGCAGTCAACAAGTTAGTTGTAATATGCCGAAGAGAGAAAGCCTTCCTGGGAAGGCAGCCACCTTGAGCGTGACTAAGTTATCCAGCGGCGACCTGGAAGCCCCGGTTTCAACGGCTGCCAGCCAACTGGATAGTGGCCCGTCAAAAAATTGGTGAGTACACATACGATGACAGGCGAAGTTTAACGTGTTTATTTATCAAGTGCGATCGGCAGTAAGTCGCAATTGCCAGTCACTCAAGATCGCGTCCATGACACATCTGTGAAAAGAATGCAGGACGATCGTGGGTTCCTTACCACTTCCCCACGCCACGTCGCTCGATTATAGCCGATCCTTGGCCGACCCTCTAAACATTCCCATTCTCGCTTATGATATAGAAATATTTCAGCCTGGTCTATCCTCCTCGTCGAAACATAATGCTACCCTTCCGCACTGGCCTCGCATCCTGCGCACCATGCATAATTCCCATGCACTTGGTAGCTGCTGACCGGTTTCCGCTGGTGTTCAGCAATCATTGTGACATTCTTCAGCTGGAATCCTCTCCATACTATCTCTTGTGCGTCTCTTCCCATTCCCCTCCTCATTCTCTGCCAGAACTCCTACCTGACCTGACCACCTCTAAAATAGTCTAACATCTTGCACCCCGGGTGAGGCGCCCTCTTCGCTTCCTCTCCGCACGGTTTATGTTTCTTGTCACCAAATTTCGTCTCGCTCCATCGGCATACTTCGTCTGCCTGGCGATTTTCCTCGCATGCTGTCTGGGCGCCGCATAGACCACAAAGGCGACTGATGCGTTTTACAGCGCGTGTCTCGTCTTCTCGTTGTGCCTGTTCCCTTCGTTCCTCTGTTACTTACCCTTCCCCTCGGCTTACACAACACTCCTCACTTCATATCCGTTTGCGTCTGTCTGATTTGCGGTTTCCCCTTCGTGTCGCCCTTTTCAATGCCTCCGCGTCTTCCTTATGCTCTTCGTGCCTCTGTTCCATCCCAGGTCTACAAATAGCACACGTCCATTTCCCTTCTTCTGCCGCTCATATCTGCTTCCCTTTCGGTTTCCTTCCTTTCTGTGCCTCTTCCTCTGCTCATGACGACCACCTTACGAGCACAGCCTTACCCAGAGGTGCCACAAGAGGGGAAGTCGACGGATTCGACATGCTCAGCGAGGGGTAGCTCAAGCAGGAACTAGCCGTGCTGATTTCGGAGAGAATGAAGGGGCCGCGAGTTTGGAGTTGGCGATGGATAAATCTGATGGAGATGCGCGGAGAAGCTATGGTTCAAGCTTCATCCAGGGAGGAACCCTACGCGTCTTGACTCTTGGGAAGTCGGAAGGCACGATCGCTATGCCTATGTCCTACCTTGACGCCCTTCGTCGCGTGTCTGCTCACTCACCCGCGGTGTCTTTGCCACCCACCCCCTCACTCACCGCCCACTCCGATGCGGGGGCAACGAGGGCTGAGGGCTAGGTGCTGAGAGGCTGCAGAGGCGCGGCGAGCACAGCGGGGTGGGCAGCTGCAAGCGATGTGGGGCAGCGCTCCACCCAAATCCCTCCCCGGCGTCGCCTTCACTGACTTTGCAAGCTCCCCCTGATCGACTTCCTTTCGTGAATTATAAACGTTCGTTAACCAGAAAACTAATGAGACAAAAGTACATGTGGAATGTGTCACAAAAACCAAGAATGGTGGATATAAACAAAGAAATTCAAATGGTGCGAACTGAAGCATAACTGTATGAGCGAGTGGATGAATGACGAAGGTGCACATGTGCAATGAAATGGATGTGAAACACAGAACGAAGACTATAAGATAGTTAAAAAAACGCTGAGGAGAGCTGTGGAGCTTCTTCGCCTATCGCACTGGGCGGTGCACTGGATGTCGCATTGCCAGCGCCTGTAGAAGATGAACATGATGCTGAGCTGACCGAGCTAACCATAGACCTGCGCGATCTTGTAGAAAACATCGATGTCCTAAAAGATACAGATGCAGGGTAGGTGTCAGTAGGCGCTGGATCTCTGCCAAAGGCTATGGATAGGGGACGACCGAAGACATCTGCGGTACAAATTACCTTAGTAAGCGGATACACAGAAAGAAATGTTCACACTAACCGGTAAAATAGGCGTCCAGAAGATCTCCCTCTCCGTCAGACCGTGCACCCTCCTCCTCCGCATCCCTTGTCATGCGCTGCAAATCTCTGAGATTACTACGGGGCGACATTGTGATGGCATCAGCCGAGTGTTTCGTCATAAATGTAGTGAAGCTCGCTACAGACGCTCTCTGGAATGCGGAGGAGGACGGGCTCATCGGAAGCGATAGCTCAGAAAGACCAAGCTCATCCAGATAAGACGCAGGATTGATCGTTTGGGCGATGGAAGTGGCCGTCATCCACGATAGCCGGTTATTGCATTTCTCTTCGGGGGAAACCTCCTCTTGACCATCGGGGAAGCCATATATCGACGCATTGTGATTGCTGGCTCTCCTGCGACGACCGTATGGCGCGATGCCAGGCCTGGGTTTCATGCCGGGCTCGGTAGCAACCAACTCATCATACTCGGGCAGAGGTTCCAGTCCCGAGGCTCCGCTATAATGCGGTTGGTCTGGGGTGTATCCGAACGATATGGGCGGGTCGTGCCGGACAATGCGGTGGATGTCTTCGTTGCTGTCGAGGGGGTGGGAAGGGCCAACGGAGGAACTCGTAGAGGCGTCTGAGCCACGGCGGGAATGTGATTTTCCATCTTCTGACTCGCTAGATTGCCCGGTCCTAGAAGAAAGTGGTGATGATGGGACGTGAGATGCTTTCCGCGGCAATGCAAAATATGACGTAGGAGAAGCTTTGGATTTTGCCTTGTTGCTCGGCGAAGCAGGGTTGATGAGAGTGGCGTCGGAGGGGAAGCGTTATATACCGGCATGAATTAAGCATGATAGTTCATCCACTAATATCTGCCCCACCACATACGGGGGTAAACCCCGCGTCTCGGGCGACAACTGTACATGTTAGCATTCAAGGTAGGCGATTTTCAGGTCATCGAGCCGATTTGGCGGGTTATCTCGATGAGTGGCTGTGCCTATCACGCATAGTACCCAAGCGGCGCGAGACGCGTGTTCCATACGTGTAAAATTTGGGTAATGATTTAGTCATAGGGGAATAGGTGCGAAGGTCGACCGGGCCTGTCTACGCGTAATCGTAGGTTATTGAGATGTCGGCTGAGCTAAGAACTTCTGTAGTCTCGCGAATAAGTTTGCGAAATACTAGGAATACCCCTAGATCTACTCTCAGAGCGTGCCAGGAGAAGATAGTCTACACTCTGTGTGTTAGATAGCATGCTCGGGTTGAGGGTAAAGAATATAAAAGCATCACTTGTATAAGTACGCGGAGGTTCAGGGAGCTCCTTGTACCGGGCGAGACCGAGCGAAAGACTTTAGGGTTGTCCTGGACCACTTACGGGTGCTACCGCTCCTTTAGTGTGACCGTAGTGACCGCCAGAGCCTTCGCATGCTACGTAACGTGTTGTTCCTTTGAGAACTTGCCGTGTGTGCACAGACCGGTATGCTAAAGATCACGCAAATGGATTTCAGGGAGGGACCGGCGTAAGTGACTCACGGTGTATAGAATCGAGATTGATGACCTCGTAGTAGACAAGCCTACCGGGTCTAATGCTACCCTGGTCGTGTGCTCTACACAAGCTATGGTAGCACCTTCGCGCGTTCGACTCACTGTGAAAGCCCGGGTACATTCGAGTAATTAGGCGGTTACTGGCGCAGAAAGCGAGTTTCTTCGAGGGTCCACCGGTTGCCTCCCCCCAACCGGAACAGTGGTGACCTTTTGATCTCGACACCTTGCGCACTGAGTGAAGTCCAGCCAAGTCGTTAGCTCTTCGTCCTAGTAGTTATTGTCGCCTTGACGTCACAGTTTGGGTTCGTAGGGCAAGAGTAAGAGAGGTTACTTATGCTAAGTCAGTGTAGCTATCGCTTGCGTATGTTTTAGGAGCTTTTGTGGAAACGATTTCCGCTGCGACCAGAACCGTAAGCGCTCCCGATGCCCCATACAAAGCAGAAACGCGTCATGAGGTATTAATAACTGATTATATGAATGCAAGCATCGTAACGAGAATGAGATGATTTAGGAGCCACGCCAAGGTAATTTAGGACGGTTGAAAACAGACTGCTTAGAACTTTAGTCACGAACTGGTTGCAGTAAGTTTTGATACAGTCTTTGACCTGCGAAGGGCTTCTATTCTACTTTGGCACTCGAACGGTATATTGATGTTACGCGGACCTATCATTTAAGAACAACCGTCTACAGGACAGTTGCTCCTAGACAAGGGAGTCCGCCTAACTGTGGGGTAGATTCGGACAGATAGTGTAGCAGTTACATCACTCCACCGTCACGTTCCAAATAAGGTTCCCTAGAAGCACTCATGGATGAACCATGGATGAATACCTACTGCGAGCCGCGAAAGTTGAAAGTGTATGATACTAGTCCATATAACATACATCCGCCATAGTGCTGGTTATTAGGCTTTATCCGGGGTGCATGACTATAGCGCAAATGCTTTTAGTCTTCTTTAGTATTTACCGTACACGTGTGTCGTGAGGTGGCGCAAAAACAACAGGGGTCGATCGATTTCACAACGGCACCTCACTTCAGTGAGACTTCACAGTTTTCACTGTGAAGTCAAGTGAAGTCTCACCTGCCTTCCAGTAAGCGGTAGATTAATCCGCTTCTTGTGTCACTTCTCCATTATAGTTCCAGTAAGTCTTGAATGTAGCAACCGAGCCACTCGTTAACACCGCCTACGAGTAAATATGTATAATCCGTAGAAGATGCCCGCTTGTTTTGTTTTGTCGCTGTTACGGAATAACCAGAACTGACCGAAGCTCTAGTCAGTCGGCAGCAATAAACTTACCCGTAAAGGCGTCAGTGGACTCCCCGGTTACGGGCCATCTATACCCAGGACTTGCTCTAACAAAATTTGTCGGGCACCCTCTGATGGGATTTTTTAAGACGGCAGGGACCATCATATAGCCAAATCATGTGCGCGGACAGTTGAAGACGCCACGCGCGCTCTCGGCCCAAGCTGAGGGCCGGCCCCTCGAAAAAAGAACGAGGAGTGGTCCTTCTGGCGGTTCCAGGCTTCAACCCACGAAGGTTGTCATAAGAATTCAAGGTAGCTGCAAAAGCCCGGTCCCGCGACGCACGGGGACCCTACGCCACTCGAGTATAGAGTTAACCTATACGGGGAAAACGATTAAAACGTAGCTGAGGTCTTAGAGCAGTTTTTCGCGCCGTAAGACCCACCAACCGCGTCACTGAACCAGTATATCTCATGTGTATTCTACGGCTCGTGCACCCTTGAACACAAGAGGACCTAACTACAAGACGTCGCGGAGCGGACAAGCTTCAGAAGACCCAGTAATATCCCTATGTGTCAGCCGCCAAACTACGGCCAAACTACATGATAAACGGTACGCTAAACAAGTTCTTTTTTCAGGGCACGTCAAGGTTGGTGTCACCTGACTTTACCTGACTTTACCTATTTTTAGAGCTAAAACTTTCCGGGGCCCTTCGAGTCATAGAGATAGACGGGAGCTGGGGCCAACTAGTACTTCCGAGGTTTTAGCAATAAAAGTCCCGGGTTTTTAGTGATCTTGCTTATTCTTTACACTAGCCCCGGATAACACTTGGGGTCTTCAGGGGGGGGGGTTTTTTTCTGGGGATTCATGAAGAGGGACACCTAAGTTGTGGTCACTAAGCCGGTGCAGCGAGAAGGAGTTAGATTAGAGGGTAGATTTACCAGTATACTCGCGCGACGGATAGGCAGTAGTATTGGCCGGGGTACTGTGAAGGAGGCGGCCAAGAGAAATGAATAACAACAGCTGTCAGCGGGTATTGATCAATTGACGAGTTTACGGGTCGGGTGCAACCCGACAATACATCTGACGAGATCTAATGCGGTTGTATAAGGAGCGGACAAGGAGGTGATGGGGCTGTATGTTTCGAAGTAGAGCAGTTTCGTGAGCTTCCGCTGCTAGTTTTGAACTCTCGAACTCGACGGCAGCGACCGACCTAGAACTTTCTTGGCGCCTGTAGAAAACATAATACACCCAGACGGGTATCCATACGCGTAGTTTATAGAATGCTCGAGAGAGATCGAAGGCAGGTAGCAGGCAAGAAAGCTAGTTTAATGTAATGTAACCGCTACAGTGTAGGGAACATACAGTAGCCCCATGCGAAGGTGCCAGATAAAAGTCGCTAGTCCTATTGATTGACTCCCATTTGTCCGTATGCCCCGTCAGCCGGCTGGTTTGCTGGGTCTACACGCAAAGGCAGAGGTGGTTTAACTTTTCAAATTAAATGTCAGCGTGGAACGCGTCTGTACCTCTGCTCGACATATAGCGGGCTGAGGACGCGTAAAGAGCCAACTCCAGAACGTTGGGTCATTTCTTCCATATACCGTAGTAGAAGAATGAAGTGAAGCACGCGTACCGAGTTCATTGGAAAAGGCCGTCCTTGACATCCAAAACCTAAGGCGTAGTCGGGGTAGGCTCTTGCTCCTCTACCCGCGAGGGGTAGTAGCGTACTCAGATTAAGCCTCATGCTATAGACCTCTGTTACCCTCCTGACGAATATAGAGGTTCTGACGGAGCTCTTTCTCATGCTCGTCTTCCGAGCGTAGTTCCAATTCGCTAATGTCGACCCCTTTCCTCAGTTCTTCGTGCCACAAATGCGGGCGTTACTAAGTCGTAGAAGGACCCTAAGAAATGGGGGACCCGGACTGGGGTTTAGGCACCGTCACCTGTAAGTGGTCATATATGGCTTCGAGTGCTTCTTTCCCTGTGACAAGTCACGGTCAGTCCGGTGATAGCTAGTCGCTGTGTCGCTCGACGTCCGGACGTAGTCGCCGGAGAAGCGACTTCTTCACGGGTGTGACTAGGTTCTGTATTTTGTTTACGCCTTTCAGTGTCTAAAGAAACGTATAGTCGTGTATCTGAAGCTGTAGCGACACTTCTTCCCTTTGTTCAGCAGCTGCCGGGGCCTCGTCTCAAGAGCGTGTAGTTAGAGCTTATCGCATAAGAGGTGTATGAAGATGCCGCCCGATTTGTCTTTAGAGAGGCTG
>KV417612.1:171155-207892 GCA_001630335.1 Athelia psychrophila
GAAGCGTACCCCGATGACATACAAGGGATGTGACATCGCCAATGTAATGTAATTTGATCGAAAGAACGGACGATGGACGGAAGCTAGAGAGAGCTCGTAAGATATTTGATGCGCATACCTATGGGCAGACCCACATAATACAAAAGATGTCCGCGGTTCTTTCAAGATCCAGCCAGCGACGGCAGCTCAAGCTCTCAAGTTTTGATCGTCGCCTTCGAGTGCTTTGACGAGATGAAGCTTTGTATGTCGGGGTAGTGGAGGAACAGGCGAGGAATATGTTGGCGTAATCTAGAGCAGTCTACATAACAGCCCAACGTGGGCTGGGCATTTGAGCAGTTAACTAGTTATGGGCGACTGTCGACAACAATAAGTAAAGAGAACCGGCGGAGGAAGTGTCATGGGGCCGGTTATGATGACGGATAGGCAGCGCGCTCATATGACCATTTAGATGGGAGATTAGATTGAGGAAGAGCGACGTGGCCGAATCACTGGTGTTGAATCCACAGGGAGAAGTACTTAGGGGTCTTTTGGGGGGGGGGACTTCTGGGGTTCACAATAGGCCCCGATCACATTTCTTATTCGTTCTAGTGATTTTTGGGCCCTGAAAATAACGATTTTGGAGCCTTCATGATCAACCGGGGTCGAGGGCAGATAGAGATACTGAGCTTCCCGGGGCCTTTCAAAATCGAGATTTTTATCCATTTCAGTCCATTTCAGTCCACTGTGGTTGGAACTGCACGGGACTTTTTTCTTGAACAAATCGCATGGCAAATAGTACATCAAACCGCCCTCAAACCGCCGACCGTGTATCCCTATAATGACCCAGAAGACTTCGAACAGGCGAGGCGCTGCAGAACATCAATCCAGGAGAACACAAGTTCCCACGTGCTCGGCATCTTATGTGTACTCTATATGACCAAGTCACTGCGCCAACCACCCAGAATGCCGCGCTTTTTGACGAGATTCTGGAGTCGATGCAAAATTAGCAAAAGGGGCATATCCAATTGAGATATGAGCTCACCGCATCCCAGGGGCACGCAGCGCCCTGGCCCGAAAACGTCGATGGAACTTAAGAATACTGTTGGAAGCACCCAACTTCGGACCTTGGCGGTCTTCCTGGTGAGGAGCAAGAAAAAAGCTCCCCGGCCGGGAGTCGAACCCGGCTCTCGCGCGCACCGCAGAAGTTGACAGGCGCGTGTACTAAACCGATATACTACCAGGGACGGCAGAATTTTTTAGGGTAGTCTCCCACGGGCTGTTTAAAACAATCTCGTTCAGGACCCATATCTACCGGGCATTGGCCCCTCAGGTGACTGCGGAAATGCCCATTCAAATAACGACGGCTGACTGATCTCGAAGCCAGTCAAGACCAATAAGGCATTGTCGCTGTTTTGTTTTGTTCGCCCGTAGAAGATGCCTAATATGTATAAATGAGCATCCGCCACAATTGCTCACCGAGCCAACGATGTAAGTTCTGAATGACCTTGATATTACCTCTTCACTGTGTTCTTCGCCTAATTAGATGGCGAATGACCTTCCGTCCACTCTGAAGTGAACTGAAGTGTCACTTTTGACACTTCAGAGTGACTTCACTCCACGGCAACACTATAGCTAGCTGGGGACAACAAAAACGCGGTGGAGTGCTGTGTGCACATGCCATTTATAATTTCTTCTCATTTTCGTAAACGCGATATCAGTACGTGGGGCCTATTTCGGATTATTGGTCGTGATACCGCCTACATACAATATACCTGATCATAGTATGTGAAAGTTGAATGCGCCGAGCGTCACCCATAAGTAGGTACCAAGTAGGTACTCACGAAGATCCCTTGGAATAAACCTTGCACTGCCACCTCACTACAGTGACGATGTGATAGACAGGCTTAGATGGGGTGTCAATCCGCCTGAGGGAACAGATCCTCGTTGACAGGACATCTGCCAACAATAATTTACTACCCAGGCGCATTGTAGTTATATGGCAAGCTCACGGTTTCATCGTATCTTCGGGAAGCGTCCAGTTTCTGACATAGTTTTGAATGACGTGGGTCAAGCACTGATTTCAAGATTCGTCAGACAAAAGTTGGCAGGATTTAATGGAACCGCACCGAGGATTTAGTAGAGTAAGAGCAATGCTACGAACGTAAGTATATTAGTCAATAATTATGGAGTACTGCGCAAAGACGAAACACACCCCATAACCCTCGCGAATGCCAAGACCAGCGTCGCCTTTAGCAAAGGTGTTTTCGAGGATTTTGTATGCGTTCGCTATCGATGTGACTGAATCGTATTCATTGGAGAGAATGAGAACGGGATGCTTGGGTTTAACACTGCAGTTCCGCTGTTATTGATGATCCTGCTTCTCGATTGCTGAACCGACCTGAAGTGAGTCACGCGTTCCACAGCTCTAGTTTTCCAGTGGTGACAAGGCCAACCCCCCTCCGTTGGCCACCTGGGAGCTTCTTTGAGCGAAAGACGCGGTCATTGACAGATTGACGAGCTTACATGGGCCCGAAAGTGTCACTCAGCTTGCACGCTTCCACGATGGTATCGAACATATCTCGTGTACTGGTCCCATCGTAATCTGGGCCATCCGAACAGATGATGCTCCAGTAGTTAGAGCTAAGATATGTGGCACTCAGTGAATGCGGCCAGCGAGGGACTTTAGGTAAACGCACTAGAAATCGTATGGCCAGACACGTGTGTGCCGTTCAAGAGTTTCCTTGTTGTGCAATGCATCGTACGCTTCCGAGACCGCCAGTGATGCCAGTGTG
Organism: Athelia psychrophila; assembly: GCA_001630335.1. Classification (NCBI taxonomy): domain Eukaryota; kingdom Fungi; phylum Basidiomycota; class Agaricomycetes; order Atheliales; family Atheliaceae; genus Athelia; species Athelia psychrophila. The sequence continues at coordinate 173,927 of KV417612.1, forward strand.
ATTTCCTCGCCATCGTGGGCATTCACCAGGTCCTGTTGGGATTTCAGAAAGCGAGCCAGAGCGGGCCATGTTCCTCGAGGGACTTGGAGGCGCATGAATATGTTCACTACGAAAATATAAGAAATGGGAGTTGGGCTCGTACGATAGATTGTGTGTCTCACATCTGATAGAAGAGGACCGTGCGAGACTCTCATCTAGATCCCCATAAGGATCATAAAGCGTTTGAATAAGCACTCTGATGTCTTCAAGAATCGAGTCGGCTGTAGAGTTATTGGATGCTAATGCGCATCTGTCCGGGCCAGCTGAAAGCGTGGATAAGGGGATACTGATTTAGTAATGGGTTTAAAATGTGCATACCTTGTGCGCAGAGCGCGGCGAACCCATGATACGCACTATCCGTGTCGGTGAGTAGCTCTATTGGGCGGTTTAGCCGAGCTACTGGACTTTTAGCGGATGGAACTTACGATTGTACATGTCAACAGCGGGCTCTGCGCCCCAAATGGGGGCATACACCACCCCGTCTATAATCACCTACTTGATAGTACGAATTAAGTACGGCCATATATTGCGAAGGGGAAAGAATAACGTACCCTTCCAAGACGCTCTGGGAAGAGTGCAATGATGTATTGTCCGAGGACAGATCCTTCACATTACCATTAGTAGAGAAACATGATTTTAGTCGCTGGTTGGTACCATATGAGAAGCCCCTGTACCACGTTGAGAGGCGATAATTAGTTATAGGGGACCCACATACCAATAGTTGATTTCAGACCCTGAACCGTCGATGGCATCTGACATGCGTGCCACATCTCTCGCATTCGCAGCTGTCCCCTGAGACGAAGGCTAAGTCGAGCGACATCGAAGCTTCACGGCCTGCTCACAACAAAAGGAAGAAAATTTCCAGATCTCTCTTCACATCGCTTCCATAGAGCTCGTAGTCTCGTGTCTTCGGCATCGACATGACTGTAGAACTGGTGCTGGTCGAATGATGATCTCAACGATGAGTTCGTTTCGACCTTTTGGCGTTACCGTGAGCATACATTGGCCGAGAGATATCAGTCGAAAAAATTCTTACACCTTTGTACCACAGAGAGCCAGCCCAGAAATCATCGGCTGACTCTTGACTGTCGAAACAGCTAACTTGTGGAGTAGTGTCATTGACGCCTCGGATATCCCAACTGCCACACGTCAATCTATACATCGAGAATAGATCTCAGAGAGATCTCACCTAACAATATCATACTCTCCTCCAGACTCCTCCATCATATCCAGAGACCTTTCCCGTTGATAGTCACCTGTTCCTGATACGCCCGGACCTCCGGGATTAGTGAACAACGAGCCCCGGCGTGTATCCTTATCAGCCAAGAGTCTTAGAATCGACAGAGAGGCTTCTCCGACCAGGGGGTTGCCGTAATCCAAGGGTACTGATAACCTTCCGCACTCAAACACCCGGCCTGATATCTCGCCGCATTTCTCCCAGGATATGGTGTTGTTTGTGGAGCCGGCATGGAAAAATGACTGAGACAAAGGAAGAGAGATAGCTGCCCCAAGACTCAAGTGTTGGAATAGACACAGAGCGAATGAAAACAGCAGCATTCCAGTCGAGCTTCGTTGCGAGTGCCAGTTTGCGCGTGTGCCTAAAGAGTGCTGATATCTTTGTGTGCGCATGTTTGGCACGGTCCATAGTCACATCCCGAGCCGGTGATCGATGATCCCCGGCTTCAACTTGCCATTCCTCTTCCCTCAGACGCCGCGAGAAACCGCCGCCGCTGACGCCAACACTGGACGAGCGAAATAGTAGGCCTAATACCTCCAGAGATCTGGATCGATATCTTCAACCGCGCCTTTCTGAAGGACGAATGTACTATTGGAGAACTTTTTTAGAATATGGCGTTGCCTATGCACTTGATGTTGACCGGCATTGGTCCTATCAGGCGGTGGTGTCACTACAACTAAGGTTGACTTTCAGGTATGTTTAAAAATTGACATCTTAACAACGAATTTGACATGCTCAGCGAGGGGAAGCTCAAGCGGGAACTAGCGGCGCTGATTTCGGAGAGGAATACATTGATGCAGCAGCTCGGCTTACAGAGAGGCAAGCCGGCGCTCTTGGATCAGCTTACGCAGATTGTGTTGAAGATTTGCCGCGTGCTGCCGCAGTTTGAAGATTGAAGACCCCCTTCGGCGAGAAAGTCCTGGCTCCTCAACGGGATCAGCTTGACAAACTGATATCAAGTAATGTGTGATCTTATATATGCCGTATATTAATTTCCTCTCCAGCATCCTCCAGGGCGATTAGTCCTTGACCCATCTATCAATTGGGACCGCATGCTGCATCTGCGGTCCCGGCTATAGTGTTGTCGCTGGCTAGCTGCAGTGTTACCTTCATAAAATCGTGCTATATACTATGCCGAATACATCTTATATCGAGCTCGATATAAAATCAAGCACGGGTCTGTATCAGCAAACTTCCAACTGCTAAGGAGAAACTTCAAGCTCAAGACCAATTATGCCGTTTCCCGTGTTTGACGCTGATATTGCGATCTGAATTGCGTGCAACGTTTAAAGAAGACCTAGAGCTCTCAGCTGATACAAATCAAGGCTCAATAATGATCTGGGAACTGCCGGCGTAAAAGACGGAAGATTCATTACACGATGCTGCGCGGTAGTACAAACCATATAGACGACCCGTCTTGTTCCACCTAAAATTGCGAAATGCCGCCCTTGTTGACAATCTTCCCTACGTCAGCATCCCTCTCCCCCTCCACAACACTCCGGAGCAGCAGCCCACCAACTCTCGGATGCGCCGCCCCCATCTCCTTCAACTTATCCGGCAAGTTGCCCAGACCCGTAGCCAGGAACCCGGGGCCGACGCCCCAGACCTTCACGCCGTCCTCCTTCAACTTGTGGTTCCAGTCGACCATCAGCATGTTGAGTGCCATCTTGCTGCAGCGATATCCGATCGTCTCAAAGTCGATCGTCTTGGGCCACCCGGCCGGCTGGGGCGGCGTGGGGAAGTACGCCACACTTGCCTCGTTAATTTGGGAGAGGCCGGCCACGAAGATCAGGCGCGGGTCGGCGGACTTGAGCAGCAGCGGCATGAATGTCCAGGTCAGGACCTGTGTGCCCGCGACGTTCACGTCGTAGGCCTCGGTGAAGCAGCCGCGGAGAGAAATTCTGCCGGCGAGGAATGCGGCGTCGAAGGCGGCCCCTAGGAGACGTCAGTTCGCGTGCAGTGTCGTGGGATATAGGGCGACGTACCAGCGTTGTTGATGAGGGCGTCGATGTGCCCTGGCCCGGTCTTGACTTGCTCGAAAGCCTTCTCAATGGACTCATCGCTGGTGAGATCGACTTGAAGCGCTTCAACGGTGCTGGGCGAGTCTGGACACTCCTTGTGGAGGGTCTCGATCGCAAGCTTGGCCTTCTCCAGAGAACGACTGCCGAGGAGAATGCGGTAGGGATGTTCGGACTGCAGAAGAGCCTTTACGGTCTCGTAGCCGATGCCGTTGTTGCCGCCGGTGACGAGTACAATCTTGGGGGCTGCCATTGCTGTTGATTAACTTGGATTGTTGTTGATTGACGTTGATTGCTCTCAGTTTGCTGAGATTTCCATCGCTTTATACCAAGGAGGCTCTATCCACTGGGTGTCCCGCCGGTGTTCATAGTTTCAATCATAACGCTTTTGAAAGCGAACATGACCAACACATCAGTAAGTGGGGTCGGGCCAAGCGTGGGTCTCACTCACAGTTCACCGCGTTTTTACGAGTCCCTCTTACGTACATGTCCGAATCTGACGTAATGATTACGCGGACCTACCTGTGGCGGGTTTCCCAGCCACTACTTTTTCCAAGTTACAGGTCCCTCTTACGTGAAATTCCGACGTCGATGCAAACGCTGACGCGTCAATTCAAAATTCGCCGTTGATTGGCCAACGTAGATGCTACATGACCACCACCAACTCGTATTCCTCCATCTAGGGCAAGGGTCGATACAGAAACCGAACCCCTGCATGACTTCCCACCATACCTTCCGCACCCATACACTCAATCTGGCAGCTGGAACCTCCAGCGAATCATCTTCTCGGCCTTCCCGCAGTCAAATCCCGCGCTCAATTTCCACCAACGTTCTGAAGCTTCTGAGCGAGCTTCCCAACGCTCTGTGGGCCGCTCCCGGCTCGCTGTGTGAGGCTTCCCTCGCACGAGATCGACCTTCCCCGTCCTTTTTTTACTTGCTAGTCTCCCGCGCGCTCTATCATGCAATGTATACTACCAAATACGTCTCAAGGGATGTCTCCTTTCATTTATCTCTACTCTAAGCAAGCTTTCGTGAAGCTTTCGCCTCTCTAGATCAACCTTCCCTGCCCTTGACGAAAGCGTACGTCGACTGCGTATCGCCGACGATCTAGTCGTACGTCAAGTCCGCGCACTGACGTCGTCGACCGATTGCTAGGCCCGTACCGCGTAGAGACAGAGGCGGAATCGAGCTTTGATGGGCGAGGTGGATGAATTGCACATAGAGGGAATATAAATAATAGAGCAGATAGATGGTGCATATGAAGAACATGAAAAGAAGATGAGAGAACGGCAGTGCATCTTCGCACCCCAGCTGCCCTCTGTGCACCGCATCTTGCCCTCTCGTCTTCGAAGCACCCACCACATGGCTCGTTTCCGCCTTAAACACTGCCTGGTGGTTCGTGTTTGCCTCCAGCGCCGCACAGTCTTTCGGGCGTGTACAGTGTGAAGTTGTAACGCCATACCCACCAGCGCAGTCGCCCCCATGCCCGAGGAAGCGCGTGGAACGCACGGTGTTGGATCTCTTGCTGATCGAATTTCCGGAAATAATGACGAATGAAGTGGTGGAGCGTGTTTGCGAGCTGCCTATTAAGGAGGTCGGCGGGGCCGAATTCGCGTGTTACTATCTGAGGCGATCAGAATACTTTTCACAAAGCATTTTTTTTGCTTCAGAATACATGCTTACGAGGCGGTGGAGCCGGCGGCGGCAAGTACTAGGCATATTCGGAGTTCGAATGGAGAGGCTGGTGTATAAACAGTTAAGTATAAAAGGTGAGCTAGCGAACCAAAGAACAGCTGCAGAAGAAAAATGGCAGTAGTGCTCGTCCTCATGTGTACGGTGCAACCTGTCCATTTACAATACAAATGCACACACGTAATGAAGCGGAGAATGGGAGCGATCATATATTGTTATATAACGATATTGGGCCAGCCAGGTGAGGAGATATTAAATACAGACGCGAAATACAATCCTAATTATATCAACTCATAAAAAATGTCTACAACGTTCAAAGTTCAGGGCAGCGGCCGCCGAAGATGTAGCTATATGTTATCAGCTTGCCCGCAATCAAGCTATTTGCGCTTTAAATCTGCAAATTATTTACCGATATATGGCTATCGCAGATCACTCGCGCTGTGTCACACCTGCGGATAGAGGCCAACGGAATTTCCGTTCTCCATCTCGTCCCCTGTCAATGTGCTTTCGGTGGAGCTGGCGTGCCCTTTGACAGTTGGTGTATCTATCAAGGCCGCGTCAATAGCTACTTCACTGATGTACGCGACCATGCCGCCACGGTCGATATCCTCCTGCATATGAGGGTATTGTTCGTGAATCAAGCGCTTGAAACGATTTCGGGTGACCAAGCCAAGTAAGCCAAAGGGCGAGACAAAACGAGTTCCTGATACACGTTGAGCATATGTTGAGCATACTCCGAGCGTGGGATGGCGAGCTCAGGAGAAGAGGGCGGGCAAATGGGACTGACCGACAATTATAGCCACGATTGTGCGACCAAAAATAAGAGCAAATATTCCATCGACAGAAGCGATTATGCCTCCAACGGTCGAGAAAACATGAGCAGTTGCCGAGAAGGACGATGGGAGAGTCAGTTGTCGCTGGATGACTGCTTGGCAGAAATTGTTGAACGAAAAGGTCGCCGATGTATTGGATCCGGATGCGCTATCCATGCTTGTGATAACATCTATGTAATTCGTATCATGATACAAATCACCGTCACAGTGGTAAGGCAAAACACGCACCAGGATGATATGAAATGAACGATAATTCGTCAACCTTATATCTCATCATGCTAAGAGAAATGGTATATTGCTTGAAAGGGGCGAGGATCAACGGGCTCGTCAGGTTGACTTGTAGGCTGGCGATATGGGCGATATCGCCAATGATGAAGTTGGCCTTTGTCACCCACGTCAACAGAGAGTCATTACCGGTCCAGCTAATTTCAAACCCCGCCGGTGGATATCTATAATCAGAGTATCCAGACCAGCTCCCCGGCCCTCCCGCAACATAATAGGTTTCTGGGGATAGCCTCAGCGTTTGTGGGAGAAAATTGACAGCACCCATGGATGTCTTGATTATTCGCAGATAAGAATACAAATCCTCAACAATTGAAGTCGACTTACCATTGTGGCTGCAATTACAGAAGTAATATTAATGTTGCGAGCGGCATCTGCACACTGCGTTGGCCCAAGGATCACGTCGTTTACGGTATAACCCCGATCTGAGTATACTTGAAACTCGATGTAACCAGAATAAGCCGAGAAAGCCACAAGACCGACGCAAGAGTATACTGCAATGATACCGCGGAAGATGACCCACGCAGTAGGCTCAAAGCTGTTGAACATATTTAGAGGAGAAGTGGAGAGTACAGTTGAGACGCACGCGTGCTTTCGAAAAACCGAGTGCCGGAAGATATAGTCTGCGCAGTGGCGAACCACCGCCGCACGCTCGGTAGGTGTCCTCTGGGTTCCAAAAAGGCGCCACCTTTCCTGGGGTCCTGAGGACGACAGAGACTGTCCAGGATAAATGGGAAGGAATTTGTTTCCTTGGAGCTTATCCGTGATGGCTGCGATGCAGATGTACGAAATAAAAGCTATATTCAGCCCAAGGGTGACGACAGTTGCTGCAATGACGCATGCAGAGGTGACGCTATCTGCAGTCCTCGGGAGCACTGCCACTGAATAATACAAATTGCAGAACCAGTTCCCGCAGGGCGTTTGGTAGAACTCCTTTACCCAAATGACGCTTATGCACGATAAGATAATGGGCCACACGGATAGCGGCATGAGGACGACCACCAAGATATCGACGGCCAGAAAAGCGCGCTGGTTAACGTTCCTCAGGATGGTCAGGATGTCTCTGCCATCTCAGGTTATTTCTGGCCGAGAAAATGAATGAGGAGGTAAATGTGCTTACAACGCAACGAAGATTCCCAATCCCACCAAAGCGGAGAGCGCCAAGAAACCGTCAAAGCGGTTGTAAACAAAGGAAAGGTCCGGGTCACGCAGGTTTAAGCCTGAAGAGAACCCTAGCCCGATCATTGGAAGGTACATGAATGCAAAACTAACGTGGAACAGTATGCGAACGGAGAGCAGATGCTGTCCCATTGTGCACGCCGTGATGCGCAGCGATATATTGCTAGTGATCGGTGTAAATCGAGGTTTTTGAAGTTGGAGGGGATGTAGATACAATGCCCAGAAGGAGAGATTATATAAGACATATCCGCAGATGTCGACACCAGGCTCCACACCTGATCAGAGAGCTTCAGAGAGTCGGAGTAATTTTATTTGTGACCGAACGAAACAGAGTTTGCGAGTGGGCTGTAGTGCGCGTTGGACTGCAGGCATGTCCACAGCAAGCAAACAGCAAGGCAGTCAGCGGTTCGTCGGGATGCAGCAGCTTTCTATAGTACGCTCCCCAATCGGTGGGTCGCTTTCACCAAGTCTGGTGCCCAGACCCTGCGGGCATTGATTACTGTTTCCGCAGAAAATATTGTGAAAAACATATGAAAAAGAGGGTCAATTATCTTACAATGATTTCGCCCGAGACATTGACAAAATTGGCCCAAATTCTCCATGTTTTCGTACAGAAACATCGGATCAAGGAACATTGTCCCTCTCTTCGCAATGTTTTTCACAATGTTTTCTGTGGAAACAGGGGCCAATGCCCGCAGTGAGATACAGAAATACACTTCTCCAAATTGCGTTTTACAGCTGTTTTCATGTCCATAGGTACTTTTTCCATTTCGCGTCATATCGGTTTTTTGGAACATAGATTTCTTAATGCGGTAGCAACACACGTGGCTGATGTGTTGCGCCACTTATACACCATGGCGGCCCTCAGCATGAGCGTGTTCTCCGCCAGGCTGACCTTAATGGAGCGGCTGTCTCAGCATGGGCGTGTTCTCCGCCAGACTAACCTTAATATACACTGTCTGTCAAATCCAGCATGTTTACATGTCTATTAATGGAGATCGAAGTGTTCACCTGAAGCCTTAACTTGCTGCCCGTCAAGAAAATACCAAGGTCTCACAGTGCTTGATGGTGCAGCTTGCTACTATCTCTCAAAACCGAGAGCAGCGGGAGGATTACGGAGCCATATTGAATTTTATAAGGTGCATGGAGTGGTAAGAGAAATTTTGGTATGTCAATGTACCAGTTTCATGCCATGTAGAGGCGGAACACAACATGGGCTGGGTCATTAAAACGAAATGAATAGGAATACTCCAAGCACTTTGATACATGACACCCCAGCACCTCCGCGATAGAGTGTGTGATGTACCGCTACGACCTGAGGTTCGACATCTGTCCCTAGATCTTTGAACTGAACATGTATCTAAATGTGCGGCCTGTGGCCCTCTGATCACTCTGCATCAGGACCACCATTTCCCAGCGCAGTTCCACCCCGATAAGCCCCAAAAATTAGTATTGCAATTCTATATATGATTCCAATTGACTCACCGAAACTTTGAGACCAAACGCGGGAGACCATCGAGAACCCGTGATGTGTCGAAATAATATTCCGACCGCTTCTTTCGCGACAACCACTATCAGTTTGTCAAAAAATGGGATAAACTTGACATATCGCGCTCTTGACAATCATCATCTCGACCTATTTCTGATACTGGCGGGGAAGTTGACTCTGAAATGGATGCACACAATTCGCAGCAAGATTCGTGGGGGTTGTGCTAGTCTGTATCTCACTCTCAGAAACGGTGAGACATCGATGAGCTTTTGTATTTGCGCTCGTGTAGGTAAAATGAGATGATTTAGAAAGAAAATTGGGCCCGATCGTGCGGAAGCTCAGAAATGCGCGCGCCCTCGAAGAGAGAGGCCGGCGCGTTCCGCAAACAGCTGTTATGTTTCAAATGTGACGTTGATTTTGCGGCTAACCAGGTCCAATGAAAAATTGCAATATTTGATATTTAACATTTGGTGCTCACGGTCTGGGTCAATTGCTTGTGTACACCAAGATCCTGTCGCGGAGACTCCAGCATCCTTGACCTCCATTAATCCGATCTAACCATTCACTCGATGTGCATATCCTCCCCCAATCGTTGTTAAATTCCTTCAACAGGACAAGGCGGCTCTCGGCCTTGTTGAGCTCTTGCAGCCCCCACATGAGCTGACCGTAAGACATCATGACAGTCCCGCATGGGCCCCGAGGAGGCGCCTTCGCGGGTTGTACGTAGACGCTCTGAATGGTATCGGGGAGTCTTCCAGTGCGATTATCTGGAGCCTCTCCTGCACGAAAGTCGTCGTTCGGCCGTTCAGCGACTATCTCCAGCGCAGCCTTGAGGTCCAGAGGAAACGCTCCATCCTGCTGAAGGCCCGAGAATCGCAGATGGGTGAGCGATGGCGCAACCGTAGTGATGAGCCCGAAAATGTTGGCGGGGTAGTCCACCATGTGCCAGCGACGAAGCTGGGGGCAGAGCGCGGAAGCTGGAACGTCATCGGGTGCACACCAAGTGTGCAAAGGGTAACCATCACTTGTCAGCTCTGATAATCGAGGGAAAGTAGGGTTGGGAAAATCGGGTGAATCGCAGAGGTAATAAATTGGTACGTCGAGATGAAGAAGCTCGATGCACTCCGCGACTGCAGCGAAGATTCTTGTGCACGCGAGACGCAAGTTATTCCCTTCGTCCTGTGAAATCACGGGCGCAACCTCGGGCGCTCTACGAGAAGGCATAAAGCGGGCCAGGCCACGGGGAGCCGGAGGAAGTGGTACGAGGGAGAGAAATAGGTGTCGGATACGCCGAAGATGAGGAGGCGTTTGCAGAAGCAGTTGATGGAAGGATATGATTTGTTGAAGGCCGTGGATGGAAATGCTCTGAAGCTTCACCGGGGCAGATGCTTCTCGAATGAATTTCGAGATAATCGATAGTCGGCGACCAGTCGTGCCCGAGTCAGTGCAGGCGTACGCGAAGATTTTGGCCCATATCTCAGAAGGAATGCGTTCCATTTCGATAGGTGCACTGAACTGGATGCCAAAGATGAGAGATCATATAGAAAAATGCAAGATATATGTCACCGTATAAGAGCTTTACGCCTGGTACAGCAACGACGGATATGTGTACTAGACTAGTACTACTAGTAGGGATCAAAGATGGTATGTACCGCCTTGTATTGAGCGTGGCTGTGGCTGAGCAGCGAGCACTGCCAACATGTATTAATTCCGGAGACAGCCGTGGACAGCCGTGGACCCTCATCTTTCAACCCTTAGTCGATTTGGAACTTCAGAAAACTTCACGTAATACAAATTCTGACCTCAGCTTCGCGTTGTATAATGACCCAATCAATTAGTGTGCATTTGGCCTGGGTGATTGGAAAGCTGCGCTGTCCGGTGTTAGATTGCAGTGGCGTCGCCGAGGCAGTGGACCATGGGGCCTGGTTCTGGTTCTGAATCCGGGTTTAAGGAGAGATGCTCTGGGAATAGATGGTCCACCCCAAAGTAATACTACAATAGCAGAAGCAGTGGACGCTCAATTTCGTCAATCGACCTCGTATCTGTGCGCAGTAGAACAAATCACCATAAAATGAAAATGCAATGCAGAAATACCTTCAATTGGATCATTACCACCCACGAAATAACTAATTGCGAATGCGCCTATTGTCAATCGAATGAGTGTTTGTGTATTGTACAGCCGCAGGCAAGCTCCGGGGTCAGCTGACGAACAATGCAGCGATGGCGGTGAATCAAAATGACGACTTTGATTGTGAGACGTGTGCAGCTCCGGGGTTACTGTATGCGAATGTTTTAATTTATTGCTGATTTGGGATGGTCGAGGTGAAGTGCCGAGGGTACACTCCGAGAAGGATAGCCAAGGGGGAACTCGGGGGCGTCCGAGGAATGAAAGCATATTGCTGCGTACGTATGTCTCGCAGCTTCAAGTGCCTAAACAATTGAAAATGTTGAGTAAGACACTAAGTACAACCTTACAGAATCCCTTAGAAGTTAGCATAGACAGAAATGTGATCTGATAAGGTGCACGCCCGCAGCACTAATTAACGAAACACTGTGTGGCTGTCAGTGTCAAAAGGCCACATTGGCGAGAGCCGCTGTGCACAAGGAGAGCAGTGCTTCCAAGTTCCAACCGTCGTCAGACGAGACGTATCAGATGGTAACGCCGGCCGCAGTGGATGCTCGGCGTTTGAGCATGTATTATTGCTGGAAATGAAGCGAACGCGTAGAATTGTCAAGACGCCGCGAGCAAGGTTGAAAAATGCGTCTGCTGGATTGCTGCCCTGGGGATGGCGCAGAGGAACAGAGAAGATGAAAATGCAGAATGTTTGCGGTGTCCGCTTTTTTCGGCTGCCGGAAAAGGGCTGAGGGCTGCGCCACAACGAGATTGACGTCGAACATCAACTGACATCTCTGCTACCACACTTTCCATACACCCATTCTCTCTTACTCCCTCCTCTCTCTAATCAACTACCATGTCTCTCACATCCTCACCAGAACCTGCCGCTAGTAAGTTTGAACTTTGCCCTGGTAATCAAAAATAGTTACTGATGCATGATGCGCTTTTAGCAACGTCGCTGTACCCCCAGTCGCTAGGAGTCCGCCACGTAACATCACAGACAGCCATGGGCTCACCCGGAGAGAGAAAGACGTCGGGAAGGGTCAACTCGACTGGCGGTGTCAGTCTCGGTGGAAGCCTGACAGTCAACTCCGGCAGACTGGGATCCAAATCACCCAATTCAATTCCCAGTAGCCCAACATCCGTGTACGTTCTTTCAGCACTGTATCCAATTCTTATCCTCATCCGCGAGCCATGCCACCAGACATTCATCGTCTTCAGCCATATTTGAACGAGACATCGAGCCCTTGGCTTCCCCATCACCTCCGCACCTCGGCCTTCACCCTGCCAACCCGCATCGGACGCCTCGCTCAAAGGCCACCGAGCAGCTCGATCAAAGCGTCCCATCCGTGCTGGACAGTGCCGCCGCCATCCTCGCCAGCACATCAGGCAACCCGCTAGACGATGACCGCATCAGCGTCGTGGCACCTACCAAAGACATCGGTCTATACGCGTCCATTGGCAGCCGCAGCGGGATGGTCAGTCCCATAGGCAGCTATGGAAGCCGGAGCCCAAGCCCAACCGCTGGATCAAGGAAGACGAGCCTGCTACTTGCCATGCCCAGCCCATCGCTTCAGACCAACGCGTCGCTGAGCCCAACTGTGCGCGCGGGGTCGCTGTCTATCCAGACATCACCCGTGAACGAACCCACAGGGGGGATGGGGCTGATACCGAATGCATCGACACCATCGATTGTCACACCGACTTCTGCGTACTACTCCGTCACATCGATGTCCACCGCGGGGTTCTCGGAATCCGGGGGATCGAGTCCGACAACCACGACCATGGAGCACCCGCCCTCGTCATTCCCCATGCTAGGCACATCGCATACTCAAGCTATCCCGCAAGCCCAATCGCGTTCTCCCGGTCTCCCTCCCGTGCCATTCTCAACATCCCACACCTCTCACCCTCCGTCCCCAATGGGCTCCCCCTCCCTGTCGCTCTTCACCCCCGCCTCTCTGAGCGCATCGCCGTCGGGCGGCTCAAACCGCCTCTCATTCATCGCCTACTCCGACCTCCTCGCGTCCACACCCACCACCTCGCAACCGCTCTCGTCCTTCACGACCTCCGCCTCCTCCATCGACCCGCCACCGCACATCCCGAGTGTATCGGGGATAACACAAGCCGCGCAGCACTTTACGCCGTCGCACTCGCCCTTGCGCGGGTCTAGCCTCCGTGCTGCCTCGGGCGTCATCGAGGGGCACCCGAGCTCCAGCGGGGGTGCCGAGCCGGATGTGGGGATGGACGATATCGGCGGGGAGTGGGAACGCGAGGGGTTCGGTGGGGGCTTGGAGGAGCGATTGGAGGCGCTGCTGGGCCCTGCGCCGTCCCGGGATAGGAATATGAGCAGCGGGAGCGGGTTGCTGACACCTGAGCGGATGGCCTTTGCTCGCGCATAAAGCGACATACCACTGTTCTCTTGTCTCGTCTTCCCAAATGTCTCAGTTAATCTCATGCTGTATTAATCTTCTATGCTCTTCTCCCCTAGGCTTATCGCTCATCTATCACATGCCACTACCCATACGCTCATACATACCTCATTAATCTCGCGATGCACCTTACACTCACGCTCACATTCCATCACAACCCTAAGACTATTTGACTCATGACTTTCTGTTTTGGCTTATTGTTGTTATATCTCGGTCTTGGTTCGATTTTACTATATATATTTGCTTATGATCTTCTTACTCGTCACTGGTGTTATTTTATGGAGTCTTATAGCTACGAATACGATTATCTGGTCTGGCTGTCTCTTTCCTCGATGTGCACCAAGTTATTGCAAGTATACACAGCTCCAGTCCGCCGATTGATTGCAATCGTCCAGCCGACAAGCTCACGCTCTAGATGGGAAATGGAAGAAATGCATCGCCCTATTGCGCGTGCATTGATTGGTTCATTTGTTCAGAAGTACATTCTACAATTTCGACCCAGATAAATAGAACCCATAAGTAACAGAATAACTAGATATTCGCCAGCCTGTGGAAACATCCTCCTCGCTGTAAACCCTCAGTACATCGACTTAGCCGGCGTTGGCCCAGTAGGTGAAGGTCTCGGCGAAACCGTTGGCTCCATCGCTGGAGTGGATGACACCCGCCTGCGCGACACCGAGCTGGTAGGTGGCGCCTACAGTGGAAACACCGTAGAACTGCGCGCCTGATCCGGCATCGACGTTAACCAGCTGGTTCTGGCAGGTGTTGGTCGTGAGGCAGGTCTGGTCGTAGTTCTGAGAGAGAGCAGATCGCATAAGCAACAGCGCGAGGAAGCATCGTCGAGGGAAGAGAACTCACATCGAAGAAGTTATAGAAGCCTCCACCGAAGATGACAATGCCAGTGGACGAAGCGATGTTGATGCCCCATGCCATGGGGTTGGAGGCAGGGTAGGAGGGATCCTTGTAGGTGGTGCTGAGACTGAACGGCGTCGGAAGGGCAGGAACTGGCTGATAGTAAGGCTAGCGTGGAAAGGTCAGCTCATGTTTTATCTGCGGGAATGGAGGAACTTACTGTCTCTGTCTGCGCGAATCCGATCCAGTGGTTGGCGGCGCCCTGCAAGTTGTATTGATAGAGCGTGTGGTGCTCGACAGAGGTTCCGATGAGCCAGACGGGGCCGGCGGATTGGGAAAGCAGACCACGTCCGCTGAAGAGCGTGAGCTGTCCGCCGGAGCTGCCATCGAGATCGTGGTCGGCGAGCCACACCCAGGTTCCTTCGAAGTAGGCGGAGGCGCCCGCGGTGATGTGGATACCGAGGAAAGCGGCCATGCAAGAGGAGGAGTCAGAACCAGACGGGCAGGTGGCGGACTCGAGGTTGGTACCGGCAGCTAGAGAATTAAATCAGTTCATGGAAATCGTAGCATGGTTAAAGCGCAGAACTTACCACCGCCGAGAATGATGTGCGAATCCCACAGGCCAGCGGCAGCCTGGTTGCCAGAGGGGTCATGGACGTTCCACTCGAGAATGATAGCACCTGCGGTGGGACCCTGGGTCTTGAAGATCATATCGGAGATCTCCAGCACGCCCGTCGACGAAGCGGCACCAGCCTGGATGACGACTTTGGGGGAGGTCTGGCTGTTGAAGCTGGAGCCGGAGGCCATGATCACACTCCATGCTTCACCGACAACTTGAGTGCCAGCGGGGATAGCAATGGTGTCGGTAACGAGGTAGACACCGGCGTCGAAGAAGAGGATCTTGCAGCCAGCGTACTGAGAAAGAAGAGTTAGCATCAGAAGTATCAGATGACTGTCCGGTCGCTAACTTTGGCAATGAAAGCTTTGATGGCAGCAGTGTCGTCGGTCTTTCCATCACCCTTGGCACCGGCGGTCCTGGCACTGGCGATCTGGCTGACGTCGTAGGCAGCGTATTGCGGGTGGCTCTTGCTGACGATGAACCCGTTGCTGTTAAGGAGACTGGAAGCCTTCTTAGGTGCGGTGACAGTGGCTTGCTGGTACTTCTTGGTACCACTGGTTCCGGTGTAGATATCGCCCTGGGCCCATGAAGAGATGGTCGTAGTACCGCCAGCGAGGACGGTAGCACCACCGGCGACACCGACTGCGATGGGCACGTTGTTGAGCTTGATGTTGCTGAGAACGATGGATCCGGAAAGAGTGCTGGTGCTGGCTGCGGTTGTTTGAACGAAAATGGGCGTGTTGGTTACAACAGCGTCGACGATGGTCTCAGACTCGAATCCTTGGTTGGCCTCGGTTGATCCACCGTTCGCCAAGGCAAAACCAACAGCGCAGTTGTTGATAGTAACACCCTGGAATGTCCATCCTAAACAGCTGATCAGTAAAGGGGAGATGCTAAGCGGACTTAGTGGCTTACCCCAGTTCCAGTCGGCAAAGATAGCAGTCTGGGCGTTGTTAACGGTAATGTTCCGGACAGTGAATCTGAACCAGATGTCAGTGAAGCTTCTGGCTACGGGAAAATATCAACTCACTGTTGGTTGCCTGTCCAGATGCCGTACTTTCCACCATTGAAGACAAGATCTGAGATGGTTGTGAGTCATGTGCTGATCAACAGAGAGTATTTAAACATACCGCCCATGAAGCCACCGCTGCCGTTCTCCATGAACATACCCTGTTGAGTGGTACCGGATGCAGTAGACATGTTGACGACAACGTTGACCAGCGAGGTTGCCTGAGACACCTGCCAGTGCAGGCCGGTCCCACCAGAGCTGACGGCGGTGATATCGATGACGAAGTTTCGTACTGAGCGGAAGCTGTGTCGCGCGGTTAACGACAAATACCAGCGGAAGACACAAGATTCAAACGTACAAGTTGTCCTGGTTAGTATACCACTCTGCTCCACCTGCTTCGTACACATCGGCATCTGTGAACTTAAAGTCAGATCTGGTGATATCCAGAAAAGAAGCGACAATTACCGATGACAGCGATGCCCGCGAATCCAGCGGTAGCCTTGAGAGTGGGCGGTGTGCGAGCGTCACCGATGAGTTGACTGGAGTAGTATGCGATGAGGGGCGCTGAGACAACGTAGGTTCTGAGAGGATATGAGTTAAGGTGGTCTGAGTGGTGGACAAGTGCGACTTACCCAGCAGGGAAGTAGATGACGGCGGGCGTGACAGTAGATGAGGAGCATGTCCCACCTCCGCAGCGATTTCCAGAACTGATAGCGGAGCTAAAATACAGGCCGTTAGATATATTCGAGGGGACAATATGAGTGAACATACTTGATAGCAGCAGTATCATCCGTCACACCGTCACCTTTGGCACCAAAGTCTTTGACGTTGCGGAAAACCTCGTAGCTAGCCCCGGCCGGGCTGAATGGTGCGATACCCTGGTGGGTAATGGTTTGCAACCAGTAAGGCGCGCCTGCTGCTGCGGTACCAGCACCCAATGCTGAGGAGCATGACGAGCCAAGACCAGCGACGGCGGTGAGAGAGCCGAGAGCGGCGCTGAGAGCGACCACAAAGGAGTTAAAAAGCATTGTGCCTTGAGGAGATCGCAAGACTTCGAAGGAGAGAAGCGTGGAATGCTGGGGAAATAATCGGTGCGTTCGTAGGCCTATATACTGTCAGGAGTGGCTACCAAGCGGTCCTTGCCACGTCGATAAAATGCATCATAGACCGGCTTGAGGGCTTCTGAAAGCTCTTAGCATGAATTTCAAACCCATGATTAGAAGCTGTGTCCCCCAGGAGAAGGCAAAATTAACAGTCTGGGGAAGCGAAATGCTGATATCCGCCAGAATAGGATGCCCAGATGACGAAGTCGACACAGTGAGACTCGAGCCGAACAGGGTCGGCATGTCAATGTGCGCTGGCAACTGTATTAAAAGACATAAAGTGCACTCCGGGTGGGTCACTGCTGGTCAGGAGGGTCGATTGCCAGAGCTCGGATACGCAAATAGGACGTTATCTCACGCGTTAGAGGGGGGAATAGGGCGGTGCCAGCGCGATACAGTCTTAATCCAGGGGGAAGCGCTGGTCAGCTTGTGATGAAAGAGTCAACGTCGAATGAAGGAACCGGAGGCAAACGGAAGCAAAGGCGTAAATCCGGCCACGTGGTTACCAACCGCCGCCCAAAAGGGTAACTAATGATGGCATGTCGAACCGTTCCTTGTCGTCAACTTACTATCCACATCTGTGCTCGAGCCAGTGACTCCCAGAGGCTCTCTTTATGATTCTATATCCCTTGATATCCAGAATACGGTACGGTGTGCCTTGTTATTCAGTCAAATATTTCCCAACACCATATCAGTCGGGGCCAACTCGGTGCTGAGATTTGACTGTTATCTTCGCAAGTTCCGAAAAAGATGCGCAGGTGAACACTTTTACCGAATAGACGATCGCTGAAGATGTAGGTCAAGTATCACCAGCGCGTAAATCTATACTCTTTGTCAGCAATAAAGCCTTCCGGATTCACCTGAGGAATCGATTTCTCAGTATCATATCACCGATCTGTCTGGATATCCGCCACCGATCAGCAAGAAATACCAGGTCACTGCCTGGGCCCCTGGTCACTTGGTCGTCACTCGGCTCGATAGATCGTGAGCATGTACCTCTACGGGGAAACTCATATCTGACGGTTACGCTGGCACAACGCTGGCAAGCTCAGGCGGGTGACTGCTCGCAGCTTGCTGGCACTCTCACGCGCGTCTTGTACTAATGACAGCTTGACAGGCACAATGTCTGTCAGAATTGCGACAACGGGGTAAACACGTCCCCGTGAGCACCGTGCAGAGCTCTAGCCAGCGCAATGACCCATTGGCGGAACATCTACGGGGTCTACGCTATGCCAACTTATGGCCAGAGGATTTCTTTCACTTTTTACCTGCATCTCTACCAGGCTACGCTGGTTGTTAGCACTCAAACAAGGTGATTTGCACAAATCTGCCTAGCTGACCCTTGCGATCATCGAGGCTCATACCGAGGCGGATTGGGAGTTGCGCTGGAGCTTCTGGTCGAGCTCTGCGAGGGAGACGGAAAGAAGCAGAGATAGAGGAGCTGGAAAGACATGAACGACAATGCTAAAAGTGCGTATCACCTGCAATTTTATTCAGCTCCTCGAAGCTGACTCCGTTGTAGTTGGAATTTACTCTTTGACCTGCAGAAGCAAACAGATTGTAACCATCGGCCTATTCTGTGAGGCTATCTCAAGAATTTCGATCCAAACCATCCCTTGCATTAGTGCCCACCGGGATATCATCAACAATCGATATCGACTTCACAAGGCCAAGAATGAATATATTGTTCTCCGTAATTTAGGACGCTTAATGCTAGCAGGGAAAGCTACATTGTCGCCAAGATCATTTGGACGCTGTAAAGCAGCCGACTGTCCGCTCAGTCAAATCTCCTTTATCCTTATGCTTTCACGTAGAGTGCTTGCACTGCTACCCAAGAATGCATCACATATCTAGGATATCGGCATGTTACTAAATGACACATATACCTTATCCTGATAGTCCCGACATCTCCGCGTGGACCGAGCTTCATTGGTATACAGCGCCACATGAGCGTCATGCAAGGGTGTATACGTATGTATAACCTCCCATAAATTCCTTTTTATAAACCAAGATCTGCGATTCTCTGAGGCTAAAAGCGCCTGAAGGATTCCAGAGACAAGTAGAACTGATGACTCAGAGGCTGCCCAGGGGTGGGCTGTTCGTGCTCAGCCAGGACTTGTTGACGAGCATCTACGTCGGAAAATCCAAAGAGCAACCACATACTGATAAATTACCAGTGGAAATTGTAGGTGGTCCTGGCAACGCCGCATGTATTGAGCTTATTGGTATATGTCGGCACGCGAACAGCCTGAGGTACATCGTACAAGGGCATATAGATACGTGTAACTTTATTTGGATCAATTCCGATAAATTATACGTGTGACTCACTGAGTTTGAAGGAAGTGAAACGAATCAGTAGAAATGATGAGTAAAGTTGACTTAGAGGCTGCCCGCTGCCCAAAGGCGTTCATGCTGAGACGCAGTTTATAAATGACCGCCTGCGTCGGAACGTCCAATGAGCTACCCAATATATGTGATCTAACCAAGCTCTAGAATATAACTTAAACCGATCTAAGAAGGTGTCTGCTCGGCCTGTGCATGTGGCAGCAAGGATAAGAAACGGTCAGAAGGCGCAATCGCCGCGTGGGTGGTTACCACGTGGGTTGCCCAGAAAGTTTTTGTCCGTCTTCTTCCACCCTCGCGTCGTGTCAACAGCTTCACCGATTGAGGAGACTTTCCTGCTAGATTGAAAGATGCTCGATTTCTGGCGCCATCTAGCTGATACATGTGCCTTTTGATTTACATTAATCGAGATCGAGGCATGCCGCTTGCGGGATGGAATGACTGCAACCAGGGCAATGCCATCTGGATACGTCAGTTTCATCCGTGGATTGCTTGGTTCCAACTTCCTATATGGGCAAAAACTGTGCTTATATCCCCGGCAGGAACGTCGGCCAGTCCAAACTACCAACTCGGTTGATAGTTCTTGCCTCGTACCAAAATTCCTTACCCCAGAAACCATCGAAATAGGAGTTCATAGTGGTTGGAAAAAGGTGTCACATCGTACCAGGGGAGCTTCAAGTCGACAAGATCTGCATTGATACATCTCATCAGTGCTTATCTAGTGGGAAGTCATCTCCATGCTCGTTAAATCAACCTAGTCGTTCAAGTGTGCTTGTCGATGGGACCTTTGTCTGAAAGGTCTTGGCTTAGATTCTGCGTGCTGCGATCTATCGAGCCTGGTGGGTAGCTCTTATTCAGCTTTCCATATCATTCCGAGATAGTGTTCATCGGCTGATATGCAGGCAAGAAGTGTCCGGTCATCCCGGCCGCACCTTGTGCACCCCCTCTAGCTAAACCTCTCACCTTCGTGGCTTGCGGATTTTGAAAGGCTTCTCGCCAAGCATGTTCACCATGGCACATCTCCTCCACGCGCTCATAGTTATCCTCACGCGGTTCCTTTGCACCCAGAGGCATATAAATTCGGGAGTGCTCTTCTCCTTTGATTTCAACAAGTCATACACCTCCAGATATGATTGCCATCAAATCAGTCTTGCTCGCTACTCTGCTCGCTCTTGTCGCTGCGGGACCCACTGCCCGCTCAGGCATGGTCGTCCGGGAGTCGAAGTCTGCCGTACCGGATGGCTTCGTCGTTAAGAGCGCCGCGCCAGCGGACCAGACTATCCCTCTGCGTATCGCTCTCGTACAGAGTGATATGGCCGGTTTGGAGAAGGCTTTGTATGATGTTTCCACACCAAGTAGCCCGAACTACGGGAAGCATCTTTCTAAGGAAGAGGTACTCGGCCAATTTCGCATCTCCAGCTTGCCTCATTCTAATTTTCTGATACGTAGGTCGAGGAATACGTCAAGCCCAGTCAAGCCGCCGTCGATGCTGTCAACGCTTACCTCAAAGCCAACGGGGTTGAGGCATCTACTATGTCTCCTGCTGGCGACTGGCTCGGCTTCTCTATCCCAATCAGCAAGGCGAATGATATGTTCAACGCCGATTTTTCCGTCTATCAGCATGTGGCCTCTGGAACAGAGCAGATCCGCACGCTTTCTTACTCCATTCCTTCGTCTCTTAGCGGACACTTGGACTACGTGCACCCAACTACCAAGTGCGTTCATCTATGACGCATCAATAGCATCGACTTATGTTGTTTATACAGCTTCATTACGGGAAGCCCTCGACTTCCTTTGATCGTCTCCCCGCTACCTTCCAACGCCACAGGCCTGACGCCAGCTACTGCTGCCGCCTGTGGTAGTACCGTGACCCCCGCTTGTCTGCAATCGTTATATGGAATCCCAACGACCAAAGCGACGCAATCAACCAACCAACTTGCCGTCGCTGGATTCCTTGGCCAATGGGCCCAGAAGGCGGATTTGAAGGTCAGTCAAAAATGGCTTCCAGTCTGCATATCTTTATTCACAGTTTTGGTTATATCAGAGCTTTTTGTCTGCTCTGCGTCCCGATTTGTCATCGGCTACCACTTTCGCTTTAGACACACTGGATGCTGGCTCCAACCCTCAGGGTAGCGGCGATGCAGGGATTGAAGCGGTACGTATCATATCACACTCCCAAATTATCTTACTAATTGGGGTGGCGCGTTGAATTCAGAATCTTGATATTCAATATACAGTCGGCTTGTCAGTTTGCACCCCGTGACACCATTATCTTCGCTGATGCATTATACTCAGGGCTTCGGGTGTTCCTGTGACCTTCGTGTCCGCTGGAAGCAGCAACAGTGATGGTTGGTCGGGTTTCTTGGACATGGTCAACTACCTCCTCGCCCTACCCACCATCCCACATGTCCTGACCACGTCGTATGCGTTCAACGAGCCCGGTCTCTCCGCCTCTGCCACAAACACTCTCTGCAATGCCTACATGCAACTCGGCGCTCGCGGCACTTCCATCGTAAGCCTCTCATCCGTAGCTCGCGATGAATGTTCTAATGAATTGATCTGCATAGCTCTTTGCGTCCGGCGATGGAGTGAGTTGCGGATCTGGACTCGTAACTGACCATGTCGCTGATATCAATTATCTCAGGGCGTTTCTGGGGGTCAATCTCAGTCGTGCACGACTTTCATGTGAGTAGTTGTCGTGATCCTTTTGTGTATGCTTTAACAGCGCTCTAGCCCGACCTTCCCCTCCACTTGCCCATAGTGCGTCTTTCAACCATCCTATTATGATGGTGAATTCTGATAGTAAAAAAGCGTTACCTCCGTTGGTGGAACTACCGGCACCACTGAGGTCGCTGCCGGGCTTTCCGGAGGAGGATTCTCGACCATTTTCACCGCCCCATCTTACCAGTCCGCTGTCACGGCGGCTTACGTGAAAAGCATCGGAACAACCTACTCGGGTGTAAGTGGCCACTGTCATTCTGCTTGAAAATCCACGATCTAAAATCGATATCCAGAAATATACTGGGACGGGCCGTGGATTCCCTGATATCTCCGCCATCGCAGAGAATGTTGAAATCTACAATGGTGGAACAGCCGAGCTCGTCGCTGGCACCTCCTGCGCTACACCCATCTCTGCGAGCATTTTCTCGCTGATCAACGACCAGCTCGTGGCCGCGGGGAAGAGCCCTCTTGGTTTCCTGAACCCCTGGTTGTACGCCAACCCGACCGCCCTTAACGATATCACAAGCGGTAAGTGCTACGTTGATCCTCTGATTCAGATTTTGCACGAGGCTAATAAAAAATTAGGCACGAACCCGGGATGCAGCACAAACGGATTCTCTGCGAAGGCGGGATGGGACCCCGTGACTGGTCTCGGCTCCCCCAACTTTGCGAAGCTGAAGACCGCCGCTGGGCTCTAAACAGGGGGGAACTACAGATGTAAAAGATGAAATGGCTCATGAGAGCATTTATTGTGAAATATGTACCTCCTTGTCTATTATTCAACTATCAATATTTTTGGGACACGTTCTTCCTGCTGCACTGGCCCGGTCAAGATTCCATTCTTTGAGCGAGTTTACCGCAACTGGCGAGATCGGCATGCTATAGCCTTTCAAAAAACACCGTCTTTCAATTTGAATGCGACATGACCGATGATCATTTACATCTAATATTTGTCTAATATAGGGATTGACTTATGGACGATGTATTAAATATGACGCTTGCCACTGCATACTCACTTGAAACCCCTCTTCGAATTAGCTGCTCTTTGAGGGGATTGCAGGCACATTGTGGGCTAAATGGATGGACCGATGCGGAGTTCACGCTGAACCAGTGCCACTAGTTGAAGTTCTCGCTTTGGAGGAGACGTGCCGCCGAGCTTTTTCTTTAGCACACCGATGACATGGACACTCGACCGACATTGTTTTCGCTTCCTTAGCTACCCAACTACTTCTTCTTTTACTCTCGACGTCATACATTCTATGATTATCAGCCATTTCACCAAACCTCTCAGCTCACGTCTCAAATTTCTCAAACTTGACTTGGATTATCTGACCAAACCTTCGGTCTCGATCGACGATGACAACGGCAACGACATCCACACACTCAGGTACCACGTTTGGCCAATCCGACGTGTCTTCCTCGGCGAATCGAACGCACCGACATGTCGCACTGTGTAGGCACATTGTAGGTAAACAGCAGAAGGCCACTAAAACGACTCGGCGAATCGAACACGCCGAGACTGCGTGCAGGCACGTTGTGTAAACATCAGACGTCCGCTAAAACGAGCCGATGTACTAGGCCGCACTAACGCGAGATCCACCGACGCTACGGAGTTGTACCAGGTGATTAAAATTTGTGCTGTACCATTTCGACCCCTTGTTCAGTTACGCGCAACAAGGTACCGTGAACTGAACATTTGACCTGGCTTGCAACAGGTAGTGCGACTAGGTAAACTAGATCCTTATCCAGGCCCAAATTACTGTGCATGGTTCCTGGCTCTGTACTTCATGATGTTACTCGCAGCGTTTATGAACACTTTTGACGGCATAACAGGAACTTGACAGGAACCATCGGCCCTGAACTGCATCCATAGTGACTGAGCTTGTAACATCTAAGAGCCCGCGAACACTTGTCGAAAAGATACAGTCAGGGTACAGTACACTATTTAACCCTGCGCTCCGAGACACTGTCTGGCGATCAAATTAGCCTTCACGCAATGGACCACATCCCGACTTGGACCAAGATCTTCTCGCATGCCTGCACCGACTCAGGCCTCACTGGATGCTCCCTTGCTCTCGTATCGAGATTCTTTCACGCAGCTTCTGGGCCTGTCAAACTACAGAGCGTAGCTCTTTCCGGCCCACGCAGAATCCTTGCTTTCGAATCCATGCTGCGCGCGGCACCTGCGCATCTGCATCGTGTGCGCTTCATCTACCTCTCTGATTGGTTGTCATGAGGCTCATGGCAAGTAGCCGAACGAGCCGTATGGGATCAACGTGGATTAACGGAGCTGAAGGATGCGATGGGTGCAGCTATGCGGCGCATTTTGGAGTTCGTTGCGGAGTCGGTGGAAATCATGGAGCTTTGCATCCCATCAGAGAAATTCAATGCCGCCACACTCATCCCATTTCCTCGACTTGCCGACTTGACTGTAAATTTCTATCTTTTCCAACACCTCCACGATCATTATGCATGGCTATTCCCATCACTTTATCCTCGGCTACGCAGATCGCATCTCACAAAGCCCTTGCATTTGTATCACCGCAAAGATATGTTCGACAGTATTTCTCAGCTCGCACCTTCACTCGAGCTCTTGCGAATTTCGGCAATCGCGGGAGAATCTTCATTTCCGCGAGCATTGGCGAATGCTCTGGGGCTGGGTTACGAGGGGCAGTATAGCTGTACTATAGTTCAACCTTGCCTCGGGACGGTGAAGGTCTACGTGAAAATGATGAGCCCATCTCAAGGTGGGCAGTCATATACGAAAGTGATGAGGGATTTGGAGAATATGAACATGCCTGGGAATGAGGGACTCGCGCTGTTGAAGGCGCAAACAGTCGCCGAGGATCGAGGGGTAGGGAGGGAGACGGTAGATTGGGAGGCAGCCGTAAACGGCGAGGAGGGATGCTGGAGCCTACGTGATCAAGTACCACCCGGAAAAGAAGAGGCATATGAGAAGGATCCATTTTTTTGGCGACTGGTGAGCTTATTAAACTCACTAGGACGTACTAATTGCTTATGGATGCGATTTTAGACCATATGTCATGCTTAGTGTTCGGTAATTGCCCACACACAGATATTATTGTTTCAAGGCGTTCAAATTTCAGAGCAACGGGTGGTGGTACAGGCACTTGCTCTATAAATATTCAACTTCTTCGACAATATATGGCATTCACAGATAGATTGCACTCCTGTTAGTTTTCCGACGTCTGAGCTCGATATTTTCTCCTTCTTTCGCGATGCGTGAGCTTTCGTCGGCGGTGGTGTGCCCTTTGGCAGATGTTTCAACTATCAATGCCGCATCAATATCCACTTCCTGATGTATGCCGCCATCTCACCACGGGACATATTGCTCGTGAATGAAGCCCTTGAAATGATTGTGGGTGACCAAGCCAAACAAGCTGCGAGGCGATATCAGTTCCTGGTGCAAGATAAGCACACTCCGACGTGAGACGTCGAGTTTAGAAGAAGAGGGCTGGCAAATAAGACTGACCCAAAATAATAACCACAATTGTGCGTCCGAAAACGAGAGCGAAGAGTCCATCGATGAAGGAACGTGCGCTGAAGCGCTGAAGTCTCGAGCGAGGACTTGTGGTTGGTAGTTGTCGTTGAAGAAATTTACTAACGATGCTTATTATATAAAGATCATCTTCCCCCTGCGAAAGTTCCCGAGCATATCCTCTGACCCGAAAAATTCTGTAGATTCCAGACATGAAAATCCTGATGCAAGTTAAGATACAGAATCTCGATGGACTCTCCAACTGCGGTCAATATACCTCGGCCCGCTTCTGCCAATTCTTTGTGCTCCGATGAGGGCGGCAGCAGTGTAATAGAGAGAGAAAGATACTTGTCGCATCAAAGATGAGGAGGTGTTTGACAAAATAGTTGGTGAAAAGCCGTGATCTGTTGAGGTCCATGGATAGCAATGCTTTGGGGATTCACAGGAGAAGATGCTGCTGGAGTGAACTTTGAGACGAGCGATAGCTGTCGACCGATCCCGCCTGAGTCAGTACACGCATGTGCGAAGATCTTGGTCCATATCTCAGATGGAGTGCGTTCCATTCCGATAGGTACACAGAGCTGGATCCCAGATACAAGCAGTTCCAATATGCTATATATGTCGCCTTATGTTCCTTACGACTGGCAGCGGTACTGCAGCGACGGACGTGTGAAGTGGTTAATGTTAAAAGATGCTGATCGCGTGGCAGTGGCTGCGCATTCCGACCACTCATACGCCACACAAGTCACAGCTTTCTCGTTCATCTTCGCTCAGCTTCAGCTTTCCAATTAGCACATGCAAAGCCTGGATGCGAGATGTCTTATGTTTTCAAAAATTAACAGGAACTACCTTGAGAGCTTCATGGCGTTGATTTAAGATTAGACACGATCTGGCGACCGAGAACCCCCGTTGACTCGGAGATGTCTGGACGGGGAGACTTTGGGGAGAGACTCGACATTATTTTAGTCAAAAGATAATGACAAGTAAAAGAGCGAAGTAGAGTTTGAGCCAATTTGCATGAGTTGGAGCGCCAAGAATTAAAAATTAAAGTGCTGCGCTTATCTAGCAAAACAGCAGCCATGATGTGCAATGCGCATAGGGAAGCTTGGTGATGTGATGTATACATGAACGAATAGAGGTAAGACCTACGCAAAAATTATATTCAGGGAAAGGCCGACCATGAAACAGCTAGTGTCCGACACAATGTGGGGCTCCGCACCTCGATAGAGGGGCATTCCTATCCGCCAATATTCTTTCGCGCAAGCTCCAACATCCATCACCACCATTGATTCGCTCCTCCCATTCACTAGTGATGGTGGGCCGTTCAAGATCGTCGGAGACATAGGCGGGAAGAAGCACGAGCCGACTGTCAGCCCTGTTGAGCGCCTCCAGCAGACTCGTGAGGTACTGATACAGCGGCTTCTTCACCCCTCTATAATACACAGGGGGGGCTCCGGGCTTCACATACACGAGCTGAACGGTTTCGGGCAGTGGAGCTGTCAGGGTGGCCGCAGGGTTTGCCTCCAGCTGCAGACTTGAGAAGCGCAGATGGGTGATCGCAGGTGCGGCGATATGGATGTCGCCCAGCCTCTGTTCGGTTATCCCGAGGCGCCCGGTGCGCACAAAGTGGCAGCGGCGGAGCTGTGGGAACTGTGCGACATCTTGCTCGATGGCGGTACGGGAGCTCCTGCGGGGCGAGGGGAAGCTGTGGCTGGCCAGCTCTACCAATCGAGGGAATGGTGTGGGAAAATCCCAGATATTGAAATCCTGAGGCACGTTGAGATACAGGATCTCGACGGAGTCTGCGACTGCTGTCAGGACCCCTCGGCCCGCTTCTGACATGTGCTTGTATGCATGCTGCGATATCGGCAGTGTGGTGGAGGAGAGAAGAAGATACTTGACGCGTCGAAGATGGGGAGGTGTCTGCAAGAGTAGTCGGCGAAAGGCCATGATCTGACGAGGTCCGTGGGCGGCGATGCTCTGAAGCTTCACGGGAGCAGATGCGGCTCGAGTGAACTTCGAGACAAGCGATAGCTGTCGACCGGTCGCGCCTGAGTCGGTGCATGCGTGTGCGAAGATCTTGGTCCATATCTCAGAAGGAGTGCGTTCCATGATGCTGGTAGATACTCTGAACTGGACTCCAGATAGAAGCAATCTTGGTATTCTTGGATATGTTGCCGTAGATGCTTTACACCTGGCAGCGGTGTTAAAACGACAGATGTGTGCAGTGGTCAACGATGTTGATCGAGGGCTGGCAGTGATTCGGACTGGGCGTATTCCGGACCACTCCCACGCCGCATTGTGTACAGCTTTCTCGATCTCGCGAAATCTTCAGCCTTACAATGTAAATGCACGACAATGAATTCCTACGTTCAAGGTGTGTTATCATGCAAAAAGTTACTCAAAAATTCAGGAATGGGAACCAGCTCGAGAGCCTCATTGGGTCGATTAGACACGGTCTAGCGATGGAGAACATCACGGTGGAGATGTCTTTAGGCTGGGAGACCTTGGGGGAAACACCGGATGTTGCTCTAATTAGAGGACAACGATAAGTAACGGAGTGCGGCAGAGTATGAGATAAATGGTAGGAGTTGGATCGCAAAAATTCATAATTCAAAGCGCTGCGCTTCTACAGCAAAACAGAAGCGTGCGCAATGCCCCCCATTTTTTTTACGCATGGACGATGTATCCTATATCATCACGCTCGCAAGTGCATACTCACATTCCATTTGATCCCTCTGCCTTGAATCGTCCTGCCCTTTGACCCCCGAGCGCATCTCGGGCTGTGCCACATGTGCTTATCCTTTCCTGCGGAAATAGCCGGGCGTGCATAGGCGTGCATGCACCCGTGATGTCCGTACCACCATATGCATGTGCACTTACAAGTTACTTCGCTGCTGTGGCTCTGCCGGATGCCGCTGATGCAAGCGGCGTGCTTCGCGGCTCAATATTAAACCTTAATGTCGATGAAACAGGTCTTGCCTCCCGTCATTGGTCGATCATGGCCCAAAGCAGCCCGTGCCACCCTTGTTCGTTTTGCATGCAGCGAGAACATCTCCAGATCTGGACTGTGCACTGTGTCACTGCGAGACTGTGAAACTGAATGGGATTCTGAAACTGCAGTGGATCTCGGGGGCCCCGGGCGCGCGGGGGTTGAACGTTGGTGGACTGTAATATGCCGCCAGATGGTGTTTTCCACACGAGATGATGACACGCAGCTCACTCAGCACTACTTGGCAGTTATGTACTTGTCCTTCTATCGGGGGACAGAAACCCGTGCGCACGCTGTGACCCGACGATCGTGCGAAGCCAGGACATCGTGCAACCAGCGCCATTTCACGCCAATCTGATTTATCTGTTGGAACATAGGCATGGTGCGAAAGCTGAGGTAAGGCGATCATATTGATAATGCAGTAACTTGAAGTATCTTATCTCTTCGGAACGGAGATTTTATAATTATATTGAAGGAAACTGCAAACGCACTGGCAGACATGGCTTGTTGCTTGGGCCGTTATGATCATGATCAGTTGTGTTGTGAAGGCTGTCAACGATCGGGATTCAGATAGATGCAGGATAGACTCTAGAGCGCATAGGTCCGAGTTGCTGTGCGACACATATCAGGGATCAGTGTCATTCTGATAGTGTTCGTCGAGGAGGAAACCGCATACATCCCTGGGATGGTCGATAAAGAGACGGGCTATCATGCTAATCGTGGTAATCTACCTCCCAATTGCCAAATAGCCGTCGTCAGGTCTATCGATCGTCGACAAGACGGAAGCTACAGCCCCAGTATCTCTCGCAACGCGAACTCGTTCCTGTTGCATGGTCACGCGTCGGTGTCGAGCATGAGAAAGGCAATAGCTATACTCGATTGAGCGAAACAGATTCGCTGCACCTGGGATCAATATAGGCACAATTTAGGTGCGATACCGACAGCGATAGCTGAGAAGGAGGCGGAAGCAGACCCGGGTGTCTGGGTCGCGAGCCTCGCGGTGCTTAGTTGCCGATGTGTGCCTCAGTCCTAATAAGTCACGAGAGATGCCCAGGGGGGAATAGGGGAGCATCAGAGCGATGTGGCCCTGAAAGCGCCGGAGATAGAGAATGAATCAGCGAGGGGGTTTAGCCGTTTATCGCTCAGACCAAGGGCTGATACAAGCTGACGACGTTTCGAGATAAAGGTTCTGAATCAGCGCAGGGGTTTAGCCGTATACCACCCACTCGACAGGGCGACGTTTCCTGCGTCCTTCGCAGCGCGCATACTCTTACGTAGATCATGACGCAGATGAATGTCGACAGTTGGACATCGACCCGCGGAGATCTCCCGGCCTACGGTTGCCACGAGCGTGTCAAAGCGGGCATCTACATCGACCAAGCGCGTCTAAAAGCGCGGGGATGTGGGAGGGTGGGGCCGTTACGGGAGGTGAAAGGGAGGGCCCAGGACTACAGCCAATGTTGCAGAGTCCTTGGCTGTATGTACCTGTAACTCAATATTGTCAGTAAAGTAATGAAAACTGCATGACTCATCTTCTGGAAGATCCCCCAGCCCGATCTCCCTCTTCCACGCGTTCTCGAAGCTGACGAGGTGGTCGTAGCGGAACGACGACGATGGGCGCTAAATTCTCGGATTGCCCGATCCCGAAAAATTCTGTATATTTGGCAACAACGATGTATCACAATCCATGCGACACCCAAAATCCAGCATCCACCTAATTAAGTACCCCTCAAAGTTCGCTGCCCTTTGCTGTAAGACGCCCGTAGTCTACGAGGTGCTCAGCAACACCAAGAGGTTCCGGTGCTGCGGCTCACCTGATGCAGGGACATTACTGCACCAATAATCTTTCGCGCAAGCTCCAACGTCCGTCACCATCATTTAGAATCTACATGTATTCATATTTAGTGTCCAATACAATGCGGGGCTCTGTGTTGCGGCTCACTTGGTGTAGGGACACCGCTGTCCGCCAATAATCTTTCGCGCAAGCTCCAGCATCCGTCGCCACCATTGATTCGTTCCTCCCAGTCACCAAGTATGAAATCCCTGGGGCCCTCGCGGAGGACATAGGCGGGCAGCAGGACGAGACGACTATCAGTCTCATTGAGCTCCTCCAGCCCCCTCACGAGGACTTGATTAACCATCGTTGGCCACCGAGGGGGCAGCGGCTTCACATACGCAAGCTGAATGGTGCCCGGCAGTAAAGTCTTCAGGGCAGACGCGAAGTAGGACTCCTCCTCATTGATTGAAAGGCGAAGATGGGTAAGCATAGGTGCTGTGATGTGAATGTCGGCAAGATCGTGTGGATTAAGCGCGGGGATGTGCATAGAGGAAGTGTGCATGTAGCACCAACGGAGGAGCTGTGGGAATGGTGTGCTATCTTGCTTGATGAGGTCATAGGGGCTCTTGCGGTGTATGGGGAAGCCGTGGCTTGCCAGCTCTACCAATCGAGGGAATGAGGTTGTGGGCAAATACCAGAGTTTAAAATCGTAAGGCAAGTTGAGATACAGAATCTCGACGGACTCTGCAACTGCTGTCAATACGCCTCGGCCCGCTTCTGACAACTGCTCTTTATGCTCCGACGAGGGCGGCAGCAGTGTGGAGAGAAAAAGATACTTGATGCGTCGAAGATGGGGAGGTGTCTGCAAAAGCAGTTGGTGAAAAGCCGTGATCTGTCGAGGTCCATGGGCGGCAATGCTCTGATATTTCACAGGAGCAGATGCTGCTCGAGTGAACTTTGAGACAAGTGATAGCTGTCGACCGGTCATGCCTGAGTCGGTGCAAGCATGAGCAAAGATCTTGGTACATATCTCTGATGGAATGCGATCCATGTTGATGAGTCCGATAAAGGAGTAAACAACCGCAGCATGGCGGGAAATATTGAAAGACACGTGCGTGCCCTTCAAAATGTGGGCATCAATTGCCAATCTTCAACCTCCCCAGTCGTTATACTTTATCCTTGACACAACTCTTAAACAAGTTCGCACAATGCCACTGTCCAATGCCTCAGGCGGGGAGCACCGGCTATCGGGCAAGCAATTGACAATACAAGTTAATAATAATGTGCATTTGAAGAGTTACATTGAACGAGAACAACAAAACAGACGATGAGTACAAGACAGTGCGGCATGACAAGCGAAAAACCGAAAAGGACCGAAAAAGTAGGAATACAGACACTGTTCGTACACGGGGAATGGTGAGAATGGTGGTAAGGGTGGGAATGGTGGCAAGGGTGGTAAGGACGCCAATGCAAGGTGATAATCATGGGGGTGTGAAAGGTCCGTTATGGGAATGGGAAAGGAGTTGGGTATACAAAGGATGCCAGGATGCCAGGATGCCAGGACGCCACAGCCGCCTCACTTGCTGCTCTTGAAAAACGACTTGATCCCGAACCGCGACGGTTTCGCGGCGTCCTGGGCGGCCGCGGGCTGCGCCATTGCGGAGAAGCCCATCCGCGTGAGCTTCGAGGCCGTCGCGACGTGGCGCGCCGCCGGCTCCACCTGCAGGCTCCGCCCCGTCCCGCGAGCGAGCAGGTCGTCGTCAAAGTAGTCGGGCACCGGGGCGGTGGAGCACCGCGAGAGCGGCACGCCCTCGCGCAGGGCGAGTTCGTTGGGCGACTGCGGATCGGGCGTGATCGAGCGCGTGAGAGGGGGGAAATGCGGGTAGTTGGTGTCGGCGCCGAAGCGCGGTTCGGGGTCGGCGGAGGTGGTGATGGTGGGCAGGTTGTGCGTGCTCGACGAGGGGGACGGGATGGGCGTCGATGCGGTGTGGGTGATTGCAATTTCGTCGTGCGTCGATAGACAACTTGGGTCCTCGACAGCAGACGCCGATAGCGAGGTTTGGTGGTGGGGTCGGGGGCGAGCGGACGATACTGCTGAGCTGGTTTAGTAAACGGGAAAACATCAAGAAAGCGAGCATGCACTCACCACTGTCGCTGGTACTGGGCCTTCTTGGCTGCCTGATGCGCGCCCTGGATGGATTCGTGGGACGAGAAGCTGCGTCGACGCCTAACGCCCGCCGACTCCCCATGCGCGGACTCCGCTGACCCTCCTGGTCCCGCGTGAAGAGCATCAGCGTCGGCGAATCATGCTCCTCCCTCTCCCGCTCCTTCGCCCCGCGCTCCTCCTCCGCGCGCTTCAGCCGCCGCTCCAGCGCCAGGGACTCGCCGTACGCCGCCAGCCGCGCGCTGAGCGGCGAGCGCCCCATCAGCTCGTCCTCGCCAAATAGCGGGCTCGGCGCCCCGCTCCCGCTCCCGCCGCCCTCCTTCCCCGCGCCCACCCCGCTGCCGCTGATGTCCATCTCGAGGATGGACTGCTGCGCGGCCTGCACGAGCGCCTCCGCCTGCGCGTGCGACGAGATCGAGCGGATGTCGATGCCCGCGGGCACGTGTGCGCGCCGCCTTGCCCTGGCCCTTGCCCTCGCCCTCGCGCTTGCCCTTGCGGTCGGCTCGTCGCGCGTCGGCCCGCCCGCGTCCGAGCCGAGGTTCATGAGGGACGCGTTGTAGAAGTTCTTCCGCTTGCTGAGGCGCGGCGGCAGGAGGCGGCTCGGCAGCATGGGGTGGTGCGGCTTGGAGAGGCGCAGCGGCTCGGGGCCCGAGTCGCGCTTGCACGGCGACGGCCGGCACCCGCTCCCGAGGGGCGACCGCGGCGCCGTGCTCCGCCCGCCCCGCGTGCGGTACTCGGTGGCGCGCGCCAGCTCGTCGCCCTCGCCCGACGGGCGGCTCCTGCTGTGCCCGTAGCGCTCGCCCTTGCCCTCGCGCCCCTCGCGCGCGGGCTCGTAGGACGCGTACGTGGTCGCGTGCAGCAGGCCCTTGCCCCCGCGCCCCAGCCCGCCCTCGCGCGACTACCCGCGCGCGCGCTAGGCGAAGCTGCTCTCGCCCCCCTCGTCGGGCCGCTCGGAGCACTCGTTCCGCGCCTCGCCGCAGCGCGCGCACCACTCGCCCGAGCTCGCGTCGGACTCGGGGCCCGCGCGCCACTTCGCCACGCCCTCGCACCCCAGCGAGCGCGCGCTCCTCCGCCTACGCCTGTTTCCACACCGACGCCTACCCCTCCCGCTCCTCCTCCTCATGCCCCTCCAGTAGGCGCCGCGGCCCCGGTTCCACGCGGGCGGGCGCTAGTTCGGACTTAGCCCGCGTTTGACCGTGTCTCCGTCCCCGCGCTCGAAGCGCAGCTGCACGAGCGACAGCGGGTAGGAAAGGGGGCGCCTGCGCCGCCGCGTGCGCGGGTCGTGCCCGAAGGGCAAGTCGTAGCTCGCGGGCGGCGGCGACCTGCTCCCGGACGAGTGGCAGGGCGGCAGCGGCAAGGAGTTCCTGTGCCTGTAGCGGCGCGTAGGGGGAGGGCGCCTGCTCGGCGCGCCGGCGCCCCTGAGCCAGTCGTCGCGCTCGTGCCTGCCGTGCCTGGGCGTGGGCGTCGAGTCGACCTCGTCGAGCTGGTGCCCGTGCCCCTCGTCGCGGCGCAGGAGGCCGCCGTGCGCGTCGTGCGAGGAGCGCGGGCGCGGGCGCAGGGGCCCGCGCCCGCC
>KV417612.1:208092-225283 GCA_001630335.1 Athelia psychrophila
CCTAGACGCGCTCGCGCCGCTCCCCCCCAGATCGGTGCTCCCACGCGTGTGCCCCCGCCACCGTCCATCGTGCGTAGACCCCTAGCCCTGCCCCCGCCCTCGTCCTTGTCCCTGTCCCTGCCCCCGCCTCCGCCGGTTCCCGCCCCCCCCGTAGCCCTGCCCCGCGCTGCTGCTGCTGCTCCTGGGCGCGCTGGCGTTCGACTCGCCACCCGCCGAGTTCCACTTCCTTTGTGCGCCGGTCCTTGTTCCGCACCCACTCGCGCAGCACCCCCGCGACCTCCTCCTGCCCGCTGTCCCGCGCGACCATCTCGGGCGTGACGCCGTGCTTGTCGCGGCGGTCCGCGTGCGCGCCGTGCAGGAGCAGCAGGCGCACGACGTGCGTGTGGCCGTTGGCCGCGGCGAAGTGCAGCGGCGTCGCGCCCGAGGCGCCGATGGTGGGCACGGCCGCGGCGTTAGAGGAGGAGGGGTTGTGCGTGCGTGAATGCGGGTGCGCGGAGTAGCGGCGGGGGAGTCTGCAAGCGTGTTAGATCCGGCTGGACTCGTCAATGGTTTATGGTTTATGGTTTGTGGATACGATGAGCGCTCCTTGGGAGCAGCGAAGGGAAAACGGCACCAGGCCCGTATCAGATAGCTCGACACGGGCACTCTAGTCGCTGGGTGAAGGCGGGCGCACTGCCCTTCAGGCACTCCTCCCCACCGGCCGCGGCCAACAACAAGGAAACATGCGCTCACCTGGCGGCATTCACGTCGGCGCCCTGCTCGATGAGCAGCTTCACGACGAGATCGTTCCCGCCCGAGCAGGCGGCGTGGAGCGGGAGGACGCCGTCGAGCACGGAGTTGATGGGCTGCCCGTGCGAGAGCGCGTATTGCACCAGCCCGATGTTCCCGTTCGCGGCTGCCGAGTGCAGACCCAGGTGCGGGACTGCCGGGGCGATGCTGCGTGTCAGTGATGAGTGGGGAAGTGGGGTGGTAGGGGACGCACAGTCTGTGGTGACATTGAACTTTGATTCGACCCGATTTGTGGCGGTCTTGGACGGCATGGTGGGTGTTGGCTATTCCAGAGAATAGCGATGAAAGTATGGAAGGAAAGACAAGCGTTGGAGTCTGTCGTCGAGTTTGTGTTGGAGCCGATCGGTTTGTTGCTAGCGCAAGACCGGTGATCGCAGTGGAGTATGCGGGCTCGAGACGAAACTTGGATCACTCCATATATACTTAGAGCCCGTTTGAACAGAGCTGAGGGTGGGAGAAAGGGACGCTGAGACGGGATTCAATCAGCCCTAAGGATCGAAATAAGAACGAGCACTTGGCCTCAGCCAAACTTCCGGCATCCGATCCCCCAGCGCCGACACGCCCGTACTTGGCCATATTTATTTTCACTGCTTCTCCGCTGCTTTTCGCCTCCTATTCTCTTCGAGGTCCCCGCACCAATATATCCAATATCCAATATACGAATAAGGCTAGAATAGCGCAGCTCCTGCCTCCGTGACCATGCTCGGTTACCTCGAGCTCGGGACGCCATCAAACCTGAGCGCCGTTGGCCTTGTTCTCTTTTCGACCGCTCGCAAATCATGCACTAATCCGCCCCGATCCGGAACGCAATGCGACCTCGAGAAACGTCGATCAGCGCTTTGGTCAGCGGTCGTAGCTATTGGTGACCGTGGTTACACGAATGTCTATTGTCTGCATCTGCCGGTGGGAAGAACATGCCCAAGTTCCATTGCATGTTGAGAATTCCTAGACCCATTCGCACATACCAAGTCTTAAGCTTCAAGCACTGGTGGAGTCCTGAAACTTGCCGTTTTCAGGACCCTGCCCGCCGTCTCGCCATCTCGCCGTCTCGGGCACGTGAGCATTGCCGCTGGATATCGCCGAGATGATGGTCTATGATCGCGACTCCCCCGTCTCCCAGATCTGTTCCCCGTCTCGATCTCGAGGGCAATGAATCCGATGATGCAGATGTATTGCGTTGGTTGGCTCTCGCGGCAAATCCCAGCGTCGGCCCCTGGTTCCGGCCAGGAGATCTCCGCGATGTTCAACTGTCGACATCCGTCTGCGTCATAAGTATACGCGCAGCGAAGGACGCAAGAAACGTCGTCAGCCCTGTCGAGTGGTAAACGGCTATACGGTATACCCCTTCGCTGATGCAGCCTCTATCAGCCTCTATCTCGAAACGTCGTCAGCCCTTGGTCTGAATCGTAAACGGCTAAACACCAACGCTGATGCAGCCTCTATCTCCGCGGCTTTCAGGGCCACATCGCCTGATCCCCCCCCCTCCCCCCTGGGCATCTCTCGCGACTTATTAGGACTGAGGCACGGATCGGCAACTCAGCGCCGCGAGGCTCGCAACCCACGCACCCGGGTCTGCTTCCGCCTCTTCTCAGCCTTCTCAGCCTTCTCACTACTTATCGCTGAGTATCGCTGTCGGTGTCGGTGTCGCGCTTAAAGTGTGTCTGTATTGAGCCCAGGTGCCCGCGCATCTGATTCGCGCAATCGAGTATGGCTATTGCCTGTCTCATAAGCGACGCCGACGCGTGACCGTGCAACGGGAACGAGTGCGTTGCAATTTGCATGATCAAGAGATGGATGCTGGGACGCTCAGCCGCCGACTTATCGATCATCGAGACCTGACGACGGCTTTTGGCAATTGGGAGGTAGGAAGGCAGATTACCACGATTAGCGTGATAGCCCTCTCTTTATCGACCATCCCATGGATATGTGCGGTTTCCTCCTCGACGATCATTATCACTATGGCGCTGATCCCTGATAGTTGTCGCACAGCGACTCGGGCCTGTGTGCTCCAGAGTCTATCCTGCATCTATCTGAATCCAGATCGTCGACCGCCTTCACAACACAACTGATCGTGTAACCTTCAATATGATCATAATCTCCTTTCCGAAGGGGTACTTCGAGTTGCTGCATTATCAATGTTAATGTGATCGATATCGCCTTACCTCACCATTCTCACCATGCCCAACAGACAAATGAAGATGCTGGCTTCGCACGATCGCCGGGTTACAGCACGCACACGGGTCTCTGTCCCCCGATAGAAGGACAGGTACATAACTGCCAAGTAGTGCTGAATGCTGAATGCTGAATGCTGAGTGAGCCGAGTGTCAGCATCCTATGTGGAAAACACCGTAGTGTCATACATATTACAGTCCATCAACGTTCAACCCCCGCGCGCCCGGGGCCCCCGAGATCCACTGCAGCGTCAGCGAATCAGAACCCGTCCAGTTTCACAGCGACGCAGCCTAGATCTGGAGATGTCCTCGCTGCATGCAAAACGAGCAAGGGTGGTACATACTACGGGCTGCTTTGGGCCATGATCGACCAATGACTGGAAGCAGGACCTGTTTCATCCAGTGCTGCGGGGTCAAGGGGTCAGACCCCATTGACCCCGGGTCAAGAGGTCAAGGGTCAAAAGGTCAAAAGGTCAAGCTGACCCGTCAAAAGGCTGTGTGCGACTTCGGGCCGACGGTGTTCCGAGTCCCGGGACTGCTGCTGGGTGCATACGATAATAGATAGTATCTATCTATACAGTAGCAATTACGACGTATTAGAGTTAGTAGGGACATTGGCAGCCGGCAAAGGCTGCTCCACGTTCTGTGCCGCCTCACATGCCAACTCGAGATCCTTCAAATTCTTCAAGCCACTCTGCCAAAAGTACTCCAAGCCATCGCCATAACTGCTGCGGGTGTAGTCGAAAAGTTTCTCCAGCGGGATCTGGGTACGAGCAGCGCGAGGATTACGAGAGCGGGAATGGGTAGTATCTGGCAATTGCGTTGTGAAAGCCGATAGTGGTAGGGATGGAATGGGGTCATCGGCCTCAGGATCGCGATCGTCGTTGCGCGAGCTAGCAGCGAGTGCACGCGCAAACGCGGCGAATTCATCCTGTGGTTCATCTTCACTATCCTCGGCATCTTCAAGAGTCGGACTTGGAGACTCGACTGCTGGTGTATCGTGAGTGCTGACATTGTCACCTAATCTTCGCTTTTTTCGATCCTCAAAAAGGCCTTCTCGGGCATTGTCGCGTCGTAAGTCGGCGTGGATCAGTGTGGACTTGTGTACTGTTGAGACGTTGAGGCTATTGCGTAGCTTTGTGTGAGTGAGACCGAACTGGCTGAAATTGCGCTCGACCCCGGCTGTGTTTGCGATGATAGAGAGAATGCGAATGGCCAATTGCACGAACATGTTGGATGGGCTCGACATGCGGTTCCATATAAAGACAAGATCCACGGGCTTGTTCTGAAAGATATAAGTCAGGAACCCCGAGTGAACATACAAGTTAACATACCTCTTTGTCGAAAGCCTGCTTCAGCATCTCCAATTCCATCCTGTCCTTCGAATAGTCATCCTCGTTGTTGTAGTAGCTGACGAATGCCTTCAAGAAGTCGAGATCAGGCTCGCTTTGGTTGAAGCGGGTGTAGGTGCGTTTAGCTATGTTGAATAGTTGGGCATGTGTGAGGATTGAAGTCGAGAATGGAGGTTGTCGCACGTAAGGGTTGAAGAATACAGCCAGGATGAAAATGTCTTGATCTGCGGCAGCCCATCGTTTCTCAAGGCTACCCAAAATCTTTTGGCGCATTACATGGTTGAGTTCGGGGTTAGAGTAGATGCGGTAGAGATTGCCGAGGGTAAGGGTTATGTGATCGAGACGGCAGTGCCCACTCTGTGCGACGTTGTTTGCGATAGCTAGGGGCTCCAAAACTTGCTTCACGCTATCATAGCATGTATTAGTAAGTCTTTTTTTCTTTGCATAATGACTTACTACTCGAGCCTACGCCAGAAGCTCTCATCCCCGATCGGTTTCAAAACCCTGGTCGCCTTGGCCTTCTTTTCTGCTTTGCTGCCCACACTCCGAATCAGCTGTTCCCCATACTTGATGTGGCAGCTTCGGACTGCAGTCTCGATCTTCAGTAGGCGGGAAATGGTCAGATAGTGCGCAAGCCAGCGCGTAGCAACGGGTAGGAACAAGCCCCAAGATTGACCATGGTAAGTTTGTATCTGCTCCATACGCAACCAAGACAATGGCTGACTATGGTTATTGAACCACACAACCAGCTCGATAGCTTGCTCGACGACATCCAGCCAGATGTACTCGAGTGACAGCAGATCACCGACCACAAGGTTAATCTGGTGAGCCCAGCAAACCAAGACGACCATCCACGGGAGCCAGGTCCACAATAGCCGGCGCATTTTCTTCCCATCAGGCCCGTCATCTGTGCACCAGGCAATAGTACGAAGACCATAATGTGTCTCCATGTAATTGAGATCCTCTTTGACTACTTCGAGCAGCTGGTCTCCGGTCTTGGGCTGGCCAGTCATATTATGTGAACGCATGAGGTATGACTAGTAGCACTTTTATCAGTTATGTGTTTCGACGAGATGAATGCATGCTACTCACATCTCCTTCCACCCCGGCCATTGATGTGATTACTGGCTCCTTCGCGATGTTCTTCCACCCATCACATATCCCAGTTGCGTACTTCCCGGTAATTTGGGCTCTGGTCTTGATTTCGACACTCTCGGCAACTTTGTCGAGAACCCTTCCGGAAAGAACACGCCGATCGGGAACAACAGCTTCAGGCCTGTACTTCGCGAAGAACTTGCGAGTTTGTGGATTGTTGACAAAGTTCCAGGGAGTGTGGGTCGCTACCAAAAGCTTGCACAAATCCATTCTCCATTCTTCCTGCTGCTCTGCCGTCCATGTGTCTTCAAAAACAGTGTCAAAACTTGACCCGGAATCCGTCAAAACTGTGCTGGATCTTTTAAGACTCAACGAAGATCTATTTGGGCTCGGAGTTCCTATATTCTCTTTACCAAGGTCAAGGAGTGCGATGATTTGGTCGCGGCGATGAGAACCAAATCTCTCAGGATCGAGATTGTTGCATTGCCGAGCATGCTCCTTTAAGGTGTCGATCTTGCCAACTAAAGGTGCTACCCTTCCAGGGCCAGGACCCTTCGCTGCAATGCTATCATGTAAACTTATCTCGAATACATTCTCGAATGCTGGGACGCACCTTCCTCTGTCAGACTAGAATCTGTCAATATCCGTGTGTTGGCGGAGTTTATGCCATTGATCTCCTTCATCTTTGCCAGGAGGCAGCCGCGGCACCAAGCATTGCAGTGAGTCTTGTTAGTTTTGTACTTGGTGCCATCTTCGTGAAATAGTTCCCAAAGGGCGGATTTGCCAGCCATTGTAGTAGATGTGCAAAAATTCATTTTAATTGTTATATATGAGCTTAATATGAGCCTCGCTGCCCCAGCTCTCGTATACTCTTTTTGCTCCACTTATGAGCTCATCATGTGACGTTGACCCCCGTTGACGGGTCAATGACCCTTTGACCCGTTGGGGTCAATGATTGACCTTTGACCCGGGTCAAGAAAGGTCAAAGGGTCAAGACAGCACTGGTTTCATCGCCATTAAAATTTAATATTGGGCGCGGGGCACGCCGCTTGCATCAGCGGCATCCGGCAGCGCCACAGCAGCGAAGTGGCTCGCAAGTGCACATGCATATGCGTTATGGTGGCACGGACATCACGGGTGTGCGCACGCCTATGCACGCTCGGCTATTTCCGCAGGAAAGGATAAATAGTAGATACGTGTGGCACAGCCTAAGCAGTGTTCGTGGTCAAAGGGCAGGACGATTCGAGGCAGAGGGATCAAATGAGTTGTGACTATGGACGGGGAGCGCGATGATATGGGATACGCCCACCACGCGTCAATACCATAGCTTATATTCACACTGCAAAAATAGGGGTGAGCTCAGGTGTCTCGAAGCTTCCCTGGACGCATTGCACACACTTCTGTTTTGCTGTAGAAGCGCAGCGCTTCGATTTTGTATTTTCTAACAATTTATCTCGAACTCTATCACTCTCCGTTA
The DNA here is from genome assembly GCA_001630335.1 of Athelia psychrophila. Lineage (NCBI taxonomy): Eukaryota > Fungi > Basidiomycota > Agaricomycetes > Atheliales > Atheliaceae > Athelia > Athelia psychrophila. The sequence goes on from KV417612.1 coordinate 214,977, forward strand.
TTTATCGTTATCCTCAATTAGAGAAATATCGGGTGTCTACCCAAGGTCTCCCGGTCCAAAGATATCTCCACCGTGGTGTTCTCCATCACTAGACTCTCGAGCTGGTTCTCATTCGTGAATTTTTGAGCAACTTTTATGTGATCACACACCTTGAACGTCGGAATTCATTGTCGTGCATTTACATTGGAAGGCTGAAGATTTCGCGAACAAGATCGAGAAAGCTGCACACAATGCGGCGTGGGAGTGGTCGGAATAGTCACTGCCAGCCCTCAATCAAATCCTTTGACCAGCTTTGACCACTCCACACATCCGTCATTTCACCACCGCTGCCAGGCTTAAAGCATCTACGGCAACATATACAAGAATACCGGGATTGATTCTATCTGGAATCCAGCTCAGCATACCTATCAGAATGGAACGCACTCCTTCTGAGACATGGACCAAGATCTTCGCACACGCATGCACCGACTCAGGGGAGACCGGTCGACAGCTATCGCTCGTCTCCAAGTTCACTCGAGCAGCATCTGCCCCTGTGAAATATCAGAGCATAGCCGCCCACGGAGCTCGGCAGATCACGGCTTTTCACCAACTGCTTTTGCAGACACCTTCCCATCTTCGACGCATCAAATACCTTCTTCTCTCTATCGGACGAACGACATCGCAGGAGGAACTCGACCAGATTTCAGAAGTGGGCCCGGGCGTATTGACGGCCGTTGCAGACTCCATAGAGATCCTGTATCTCAACGTGCCTCAGGACTTCAATCTCTGGAATTTCGCCATACCATTCCCGCGATTGGTAGAGCTGGCCAGCCACAGCTTCCCCCCGCCCCGCAGGAGCTCCTCTGCCTCCATCGAGCCAAATGTCGCACCCTTCCCACAGCTCCACCGCTGCTACTTCATGTGCACTGGGCCCCTCGGGATAAGCGAAAAGAGGCTTGGCGACATATACATCACCGCACCTGCGATTACCCATCTGCGCTTTGCAACCCTCCAGTTGGAGTCATGCTTTGCGTCCGACCTGACAGCTACACTGTCCGACACCATTCAGCTCGTGTATGTGAAGCCTGGAGCCCCCCCTATGTATGGAGGGCGGAGGAAGACGTCATATCAGTACCTCACGAGCGGGCTGGAGGAGCTCAACAGGACCGATAGTCGGCTCGTTCTCCTCCCCGCCTATCTCGTCGACGATCCTGAAAGGCCTATCACAACCGGTGAATGGGAGGAGCGGATCAATGGTGGTGATGGATGTTGGAGCTTGCGCGAAAGAATATTGGCGGATAATAATATTCCTGCATCGGGTGAGCCGCAGCACGGAGCCCCACGTTGCATCGGAAACTAACTGTGCATCCACACAGATTCTAGCAGCTCCGAAGAGCAAAATGGCGAGATGTCTTCGACTGCCGTATGACATCAAGTATCTTAGAGATCGAGCAATACGCATGTTGAAAGGCAACGGATAGCTACTATTTTCATGGTCGGCCTTTCCCTGAATATAATTTTTGCGTAGGGCTTACCTCCATTCGTTCAGGCAAACATATCCAAGCTTCCCTATGCGCATTGCACATGCTGCTGTTTTTTCGTATAAGCGCAGCGCTTTATATTTTAAATTTTGGTGCTCCAACTCATTCTACTTCGCCATGTTCTGTATCATTATCCTCTGATTAAAATATTATCCAGTCTCCATCAGGAAACACCCAAAACTACATAGATGCTGTGCTAGATATGAGCCGCTACTGAGCGCTACAGGCAGACGCCCAACCATTACGGGTTATTCCGTAGAGTCTGGTAGCTCCACACTGAGCCTCAGTAGTGTCCCGTAGCGCCCAGTAGCCCATGGTAAATTTGCCAGATTTTCAGGGACAAATATCGCTTAAAATTTCAGGAACTTGCATTAAACATCATATACTGATCCTATTCTAATCTACTTGTAAGAATATCAGTAACTGAGCTCAATATTGATTTCCTTTAAGTTGGCGAAACACGAAATATGGCTAAGTCCAAATTCTCGCGCCACATCCGGATCGGCCTCGTGGAGCTGGGGCTGTGAGTCCAAACTCTCGTGCCACATCCAGATCGGCCTCGTGAGCTCTCGCAGGCTAGGGCTGTGTGAGGCTGGTTTTCCTCTTATCAATCGCCCACTCGTCTCGCTAACCCCTGCTCCTTGCCCTCACACATCTAACACTGGCCTACTCGAGTAATGAGTCCTCCCTCCTTCCTACCACCTTCAGCCCAACATACTTGCGTTAAGGACACGGTTGCGATAGATCAGCAAAGGCCCGCTGAGTGTGATGGTGATCGCGCAACAGCTTGATCGTCGTGCATGGTAGGTCTTTACTCACACATTATGATGTATTTCTGATGCTCAGCATCTGATGTCGCCAGACTTTTGAGCATGTAACACAAGCTGCAGCGAAGAGTATAGGCGAAGCAAGCGCGATCAGTTGATGTCGAGTTGGGCGAAGTCGAGAGCGATATTGATCATGGTATTGAAGGCCAATTGTAGTTAATTTATTGTCATAGTCATAACCATGCATAATGAAATAAACGTCTTGCATAATCCCTTTCGATTTAATTGCGTGATCACATACAACGTCGAGGTTATTGCAATTTTAATTACATCCCGCTACTGGGTTCTACTGTACTCTACATAGCTAATTTCTACCAGTGCTCTGTGGGTCTACATAATTGTGAGGCTGCTACTGAGTGCTACATAGAACTGGCACGGCGCTACTACACCCTATAAAAAGGGGGGGTGTCCTACCGCGCTATCAGATCTACCCACCCCTACGGCGATCTATGTAGCACACTCACGTGCTTCCTGATGTCTTCCCAAAGTCTCCCCGTCTAAACATCTCCGGGTTAACCAATAACGGCGGTGTTCTCTATCGCTAGATAGTGTCTAATCGACACCACGAAGCTCTCAAGGTAATTAATTTTTCAAACTGTAAGACATCTCGCATCCAGGATTTCATTGCCTTACATTTACCTTAAAAGACTGAAGATGTCACGAACAAGATGAGGGAGAAAGCTGCACCTTGTGTGGCGTGGGAGTGAGGAAATCACACTCACTGCCACGTCGATCAGCATCTTTTAACTTTCACCACTTCACACATCCGTCGCTGCAGTACCGCTGCTAGGTGTAAAGCACACAAGGCGACATATATAGCACACTGGAACTGCTTATATCTGGGATCCAGCTCTGTGCACCTATCGGAATGGAACGCACTCCATCTGAGATATGGACCAAGATCTTCGCACATGCGTGTACCGACTCAGGCGAGACCGGTCGACAGCTATCACTTGTCTCAAAGTTTATTCGAGCAGCATCTGCTCCTGTGAAATATCAGAGCATTGCCGTCCATGGACCTCGACAAATCATGGATTTTCATCAACTACTTTTGCAGACACCTGCCCATCTTCGACAGATCAAGTATCTTCTTCTCACTACCAAACCACTGCTGCTCCCACAGGAGCACGAGCCGCTGTCAGAAGCGTGTCTAGGTGTATTGACAGCAGCCTCAGTGTCCGTCGAGATCCTCTATCTCAACGTGCCTGAAAATTCGAATCTCTGGTATTTGCCCATAATATCATTCCCTCGATTGATAGAGCTGGAAAGTCACAGCTTTCCCCACCACCGCATTGAGACAAATATTGCACAATTCCCACAGCTCCGCCGCTGGTACTACATACACATTACCTATGGGGCCGTCACGGGCAACCAACATTTGATTAACAACATACGTGTCATTGCACCTGCGATCACCCATCTACGCTTTTCAGGTCTTCAAGTGGAGTCATTGTTTGCGTCGGACTTGATGGCTGCACTTCCCGAAACCATCCAGCTTGTGTATGTGAAGCCCGCAGCCCGCCCTGCGTATGGACGGTGGAGGAGGCCGTATTATCAGCGCTTTACGGCGGAGCTGGAGGAGCTCAACAAGATCGATAACCGGCTCGTTTTGCTGCCCGCCTATATTTCCAATGAAACTGCCAGTACTTCCATAGTCAGTGACTGGGAAGAACGAATCAATGGTGGTGACGGATGTTGGAGCTTGCGCGAAAGATTATTGGGGGACAATGATGCCTCTGCATCAGGTGAGCCGCGGCACGAAGCCCCACATTGTGTCAGAAAATAACTGTGCATCCATGAATATTCTAGCAGCTTTGAAGAGCAAGAAAACGTGATACATTTGTTAACCGTATGACATCAAACAGCTCGGAGATCTAGAGAAAAATACATATATTGAAAGACAAATAACAAATGGTTCCACGATCGGCATAACCCTACATACCATTGGCGCTGAGTACCTACCTCCCATTCGTTCATGCATATGTTCTTCGATGTACTTTAGACACTATAGCATATTTCGCAAATCTTTCGAATCAATTTACTTAGGGGATCCTTTGACGATCTGTTGTAGATCTGTTGTAGTGAATTAACGCCTAATTCTGCCTTCTCCGCTGTCTACTCAGATCCCTCTGTAACCTTTTGCCGTCTTAAAGGTAAGTGTGTGTATTGAAAACGGTCCATAATTTATAATGCTCAAGGTATTTTTGTGAGAGGCACTGCGATCGGTAGTGATGTATTTGCTGCCGGAGAGCCCAGCCAATAATTTGTTCTTCTTTCTTATGCCTGTTCTACAAGAAGCTACTTAGGTGTTGCATTCCTTCGATACCCTTCTGCATGTCAACATCCCTCCAATATTCAAAGTGGCGTCTGCAGTCGCTGCAAACTTCCGTTTCCTTTGATAATTTCGGGTCGAAAAGAGATTCAAGCTTCAGCAGCGATGCTGGCCGATCCAGTTGGGACACCGCCCATTGAAACCATCTGACATGCACCTCTTGGTGTATATGACCAGCACTGTATGGACTAAACATCCTTATCTTATCTAGTGATCTTTGCAGGCTGGCGAGCAGGTCGAGCCACTGGGCATAATACCGTGTCTGCATGACTTCTTAGTCATTGTGTACGTCTCGATTGTTTTGTTTACTTACCCATGCAATATATACCTGCGGGGTAAAGCTCTTGAAGGCCATCGTTGGTGAGACCTGCAGTGCTATTCTCTCTGATTTGTCCATCAAATCGGGATATCCGTGCCGCATTGCATACATCATGACTTCAAAGGGATGCTCCCGGTACGCATCCCTGACGAGCCAGAATGTTAATGGTCCTTGATTTCATGATGCTAAATCAACCACCTACCCCATTCGCACGTTACATATCAACATCGCTGTGTACACTTGGTACTTCTCCGCCGCTTCTGCCAAATCCGACAGATGCTTGAAGTCAATGTCTTTTGGGTCGGGATTTCGTTCCGGATACATGTACTGGAACAGCATCTCAAGCGTATCCCCGTCCTCAGTGAGGGATACGATCTCGTCTTGAGAGCTGGTTCCCTCTGGCGGCGAAAAACCCTCGGACATGCAGCTAAGATTTTTACGGTGTACTTTGAAGAGGACCCCATCACATGATCGAAAGGTTATATCCGAGTCTGCTTTGCAGACTAGCTCCCAGTCGGCCCTACTATTCAGAATACAGCGATATGCAATGGCGATCCCACTCACAGCGGTCCGAGACTCTGTCTGATCGAATTTCAGGCTCCATTTCCGGCGATGATTACTGAATGGCTCAGAAATGAGTGATCGATGAATATCGAGGGAAGGTATTCCGAGGATTTCTGTTTCAGTGCCTCAGGAGTTTGCAGAGGCCTAAAATGCCTCGAGTCGTGAGAAGGGTCAAGGATAGCGAGTTTCGTCGTTCGAGGCAACCAGATGACAGCTTTGTTCGCACGCCTCAAGTGCTGGCTCTGTCGCAACTGATGCAACTTGCAAGTACAGGCAGGCCTAGGCAGGCCATGGGTTGCGCCTTGTAGTTGTACTTACCTTTGCATCCACCGCACTATCACCGTTTGTAGTCATAAGGGGACTGGAGGTGCTCAATACAACGGGGGGCCGCCTCATTTTGCCAGCAGCGACTCGGAAGCTACACACATTGGCATGTGCGACTGGTTGGCGACTGGGAAGAGTGAGTAAATGCCGGTCACAGCTATTGGAGCTTACACGGAAGTGTTTCGGCAGAGATTGCACACATGTTTAGAGGTAAGCCTCAGCAGAGACGCCCATCAATTGGTATACTGACTGTGCAACTACACGGCAGGTTATTGGAAATGGGATCTCAAAGACGATGCGTATGAGACTGGCAGATGGCATACCCCACGCAGCGATTTTGGATATCATTGGCAATAAATAACTGCATAATGTGTGGATTACGGGCGGGGAGTGGCTCTGGCCAATACAACACTAAAAATTTGACAGAATCAGATATGTTTGAGATCAAGGAGAATTTACGCACCCGTTTTTGGCGAGAGGGGAGATCTGCGCTACGCCAGGATAGAAAGTGGTCGGGATTGTCCTAAGTTTAAATGCATTAGTTGAGCCTTTATCGAGAGATTGCACAACGTACGGAGCGGCAATAGAAGCCGTAGAGGTGAACCCAGCCGTCAAGTCGCCGCTCATCGTCGAGAGCGTAGTGTATGATGCGGGCTTGGTATACGACGTTGTCGTTGCAGCATAGCTCGATGTCGATCCGCTCCTCAAGCATTCCCCGGTTCCAAACGCGCTCTCGCAATCCGTCACCGCCAACCCGGTCGCGGACCACAGCCAGACATCTGAAATCGTGATATCGGAGCAGGGCGCGGTGTCGGAGCAGACAATGCGGTAGGGAGGGCGCCGGACGCCGTCTACGACCAGTCCATTCCAATTCTGCATTGCGCGTCAGCGCGGGAGATTGGGGTATAATCCGGAATGGACGGGCGCACCTCAATTTGGATGTTGGTCAGCGAGACGCCGACGCCAGAAGCGGCCGTCTGGCTGCTCCAGTACTGATCGATGTCAAGACCGTACGCGGACCCCGTGGCCTTGAAATTCTCGAGCAGCACGTTCTTCACGTACCCATCGCCGCCGTTGCTCTTGATCATGAATATCTGGTTCCCGCCGTTGGTGTAGATGTTTTTGTACACGATGTTCTCGATGGCGGTGCCGGCGGCGAGGGAGCCGATGGCGGACCCGCCGGACTGGTTGCACCAGATGTTCTCGATGAGGAAGTCGGAGGCGGGGGACTTGACGGTGACGCATTCGTCGCGGTTGGTGACTTCCACGTCGTGGACCCAGTGGTTGGTGCCTTTCGGCCGGTCAGCACGGGAATCTTCGTCGTCGGTTGGAAATAATTCTCACCGGAGATGTCGATACCATCAGAGCCACCGATATCTGCGCCGCGAATGGCCAGATTGTAGATTTCTCCATTAGAGCCTCCTTGCACGACCAAGTGGAATTCTGGGGCTGAAATGGCATGCGTTAGCGGCTACGGCGCACCACATGTAGAGGCGTACTCACAATCGACGAAGATGATATCGTGCAGCGACCAGTTTGTCGAAGTGACTATGCGCATCAATCGAGGACTAATGGTGGATGGCAATGCGGCTATGAGCACCGGTATGAGGAGCTGTGAGAGCTGAAGGAGACACACCCTGCGTTGCGACATTGATACCCAAGCCCCTGAATGGTGCCAGCGCTCGTGCTCGAGTAGAACTCAAAGTCGTTCGCGTTTTCGATGATGATCATGTGGCCACCTGTAGTGGCTGAAAATTATGTGCAACAGTCAGTCCTCAGAATGAAACAGCCCTTGCTGAGCGAGGTGGCTTACAAGTGCGCGTGATGTACCCATCCAGCTGGAAAGCCCAGTTTGTCCCGTCATCGAGAGTCTGCCACGTCGCCATGTCGTAGTTTCCAGGTGGAACATATAAGGTGGACCCAGCGTGCAATTTCACGCAGTTCGTGAACGCGCTGCCTATCGCGGGGCCGATATCCTGGTATATGTTAGCTCTATTGTGAGGCAGGCTGATGGAAGGTGCCCCACCGAAGAGCCAATGACGCCGCCGTAGTCGAGGACGTTGCAAATGGTAGTCCGCTTCTCGGCGTGAGTGGTGGTTGGCCCGACCGTCCCCGAAAGCTGCGCCAGCACCAGGGGCGATGCCAGCAGAAGGGAGAGAGCAACTCGCGAGGCTGAAATGAACATGTCGAATCGAATGAGCTTCAAAATGAAATCCAAAGTCGCGTCGCGTATATATAGATAGATCCGATCAGTAACTTAGTGGCAGGGCGGGCCGTGGAGAAAATAGTGGCATCTCGTCGCTATTTGTTCGGGTTGTACGCTGCGTGCAACGCGGGAGGTCACATACCCTCGCATATATGTCGGTTCATATGTAGTGATGCGCACTGTATGTTGCAACGGCGCTCATGCCCTGAGTCTCATGAAGGGCGGATCGGTTGCGGGTATCGCGGCTGTTCCCGGGTATCCACTTGCCAACTACACGCTATGTCGGCTTATGTAGCGCTGTTTGCAGAGTCGTTGATAGGTAGACCATCTCTAGAAAGCCGCGTCAGGGATGTTGCCACATGCAGATGAATGATTCGCTCACATTGTGCGAACTTGTAAGGGAGTTGCTGGGATATATCCGACGGGCCGTGGATGCCAATAAGTAAGAGTGGTAACGGCCATAGACACTTGACTCCCGGAGAAATTGGAAGATGCGGTATACGAGAGCGCTTAAGGCTATGCGATGGTCATATTCGCTCGACGTTTGGCGTCAAACGGGCCGCCGGTATTGACAGAGCATTTATGACTATCAGGTGGTACAACCCGAAGCCACTCAATTAGAGACTATCAAAGCCAGAATGGGCTTCCCGTCAGATACAAGAATCCAGGAAGCGAGGCGAGCATCAGCATGACCCTAGATACACACAAAGAGCGACCAGTTGCTATCCGTTACGGTCCGGATGCCAGCAAGTTGAATATGAGCGAGCTGACTTTGATGTGCCCTCGGGGAGAAATATGACGACTATTACTTGACAAGAGCGAGATTGGAGCATTAGAGAGACTTTTCAAAGATCCAGCTTGGTGTGTCGCAAGTTTTCGCGAAATATCAGGAGCGTTGTGTTTCAAACTCCGACCTGCGCCACACTGACCTATTTCGGACTTGTCATTACTTATGTTCGACATTTGCCTTTACTTATTCCTTATCTTCTTACTGCTGTCTTCGGAATAGGTTCGTCTTCTGGTCATTGATTTACTCTCTATTACGATCGGAGCTTCTTACTGCTGCCATCGCAATAGACTTTCATTCTGTTCAACTCTCGCCTTATTTAGTGTCGACGCCCCGAGTGAGCGTCTTCCATGCCGACTCAATGGCCTCTTCATCACTCGCGGCGGCAACAGCTCGACTACCAGCGACTACCCGATTCTTGATTTCACCCATCACATTAGCAAAATTGAAGTTCCATCTCGCTTTGTGTAGAACGTTCTACCCAAGTTGAAGTTGATCGCCGGCCAGCGCGCACGTGACCTTGCTGCGATACCACATACGCGGCTCGCACAGCGTCTTTGTAAGTGACTGCTACCTTCGACCTCCTGCTATGATACCTCTCTGGGGCGAAGAACACAAACGCAAGATTAATCTTGGAGGCTCTAGGTCGGCTTCGACGCACACCGCCATCCTCGATGAGGCCAAATCACGGCGGGCAGAGCGGGAGTCCAATCGCCGGAGACAGGACGGCGCTGTAGGGATTCAGACCTGGTGGAAAGGGCTTCGGGAGAGGAGGCGGATTAGGGATGAGATGAGGCGGACATTCGAGGGGGATGTTACTGGGCTGAATGGGCTCAGATGTCTGGCGCTGATTGGACGGGACGAGAAGGCATTGGGCGTTTGGTCTGCTGCAATGGTCGCTGGGGGCCCCGGTACGTCATTTGTAGCTCTGGAATCAAAGTTATTGGTTATTCATGTAGCATCTCTCCAGAAACACTGTTTAGATTCGCTGGAGGAGATGGACAGCCAAGCTGGCTGGTGCTCGTCAAGCAGGTTAGCCTACGACTGGTCCAATCAGTGGCAGACGAGCCCGAGTAAGTCGCCCTGGCTGTCAACGAGCGAACCTCTCTTGCTGATCATGAATAGCTCCCAGCATGCAAAACACCATCTTCAAGTACTGGCGGAGCTCTTGTCGAGCAGTCCCCAGCTGGGCATCTTACCGGTGCACATCGCGTCCTATCTCCTCAAACACAAACTGTTCGCGTATCTGGCGCGAGCGATCACATCCGTTGTAAGCCCGTTATAAGCTGATTCCCTTTCATCCCAGCTAACACGCGCCTCACAGCCGATAGAAGCCAAGAACCGATCCAAGTCTCTGCCACTGCTGGTCACCTTGACCACCCACCCACTTTCACACTTTCCCGTCACATCTCCAGAGTACGCGCATGT
>KV417613.1:0-32695 GCA_001630335.1 Athelia psychrophila
ACAAGCGGGCAGAGAGATTAATGAGGAACAAGTAGAGACTTTGGTTGAAACCTGCGGGTCGCTCCGAGTCTGGCCCGAGAGCGCGGCACAGATCGACAGCCTCCTGCACAGCCGCCAAAGCCTCCTCTCCGCGGCCAAGATGTGATAAGCATGTAGACAGAGTGTCGAGGTAGCAGGCGAGATCAAAATTGAAGGCCGACGTGCGCTCTTCAGCGAGATTACGGTAAATGTACAACGCCTCTGTGATTGCTACTAGAGCCTCTTCATGTCGGTTAAGATCTAATAAATGACAGGATAGAGTGTTGAGAGACCCGGTGAGATTGGTGTTGAACGTCGCCGGTCGCTCAACCGCGAGCACACGGAACAGATCCAATGCTCCCTTGGTCTCCGCCAAAGCTTCCTCATGCCAGCCCAGAGTTGACAAGTACATGGATAGGTTGGAGAGGCACCTGGCTAGATCGGCATTGAACACTGCAGGTCGTTCTGCCGCAAGCACGCGGTATAAATATACAGCCTCTTTGGTCTGCGCCACAGCCTCCTCATGCCGACCCAGAGCTGACAAGTACATGGATAGGTTGAAAAGGGACCTGGCTAGATCCGCATTGAACACCGCGGGTCGCTCTGCCGCGAGCGCGTGGTACAAATTCAACGCCTCTTTGATCACCGCCACAGCCTCCTCATGCCGGCCAAGAGCTGGCAAGTATGCGGATAGGTTCGAGAGCGACCTGGCGAGATCGGGGTTGAACACCACCGGTCGCCCTGCCGCGAGCGCGCGGTACAGATGCAACGCCTCCCTGGTCTCCGCAACAGCCTCCTCATGCCAGCCCAGAGCTGACAAGTACATGGATAGGTTTCCGAGGGACCAGGCGAGATCACCATCAAACACCACAGGTCGCTCTGCCGCGAGCGCGCGGTACAGATCCAATGCCTCCCTGGTCTCCGCAGCAGCCTCCTCATGCCGGCCAAGAGCTGACAAGTACATGGATAAGTTGGAGAGGGACCTGGCTAAATCCGCATTGAACACCGCCGGTCGCTCTGTCGCAAGTGCGCGGTACAGATGCAACGCCTCCTTGGTCTCCGTCACAGCCTCCTCATGCCGGCCAAGAGCTGACAAGTACATGGATAGGTTGGAGAGGGACCTGGCTAGATCCACATTGAACACCGCGGGTCGCTCTGCCGCGAGCGCGCGGTACAAATCCAACGCCTCCTCATTTGCTGCAAGAGCCTCGTCATGCAGGCCAAGAGCTGAGAGGTGCATGGATAACTCGTTAAGGAAACTTGCGAGATGAGAATTGAACGCCGCTGGTTGCTCTGCCACGAGGGCCCGCCCCAAATCTACAGTGTCCTGACTGGCCAACAGAGCTTCTTCAAGACGACCCGCATATTTGAAACGCCTTGACAGTGAAAGGAGTATTGATGCCTGTGATTCATCACTCTGATCTTTGAATTTCGGAGCGCGAACCTGCAAATGAGCTCTCATTTAGTTTGCTACATCCCATCCTTAAATAGACACTGACCTGCAACCAGCGCCAGACGGCCAGTGATCCACGAAAGACGCTCATGGACGACACTATCTCAATCCACATGATGTTATGACGCAGTAGAAACCCTTGCACAGCTTTGGCAATAGCGACATCTGGCTCGTCTACATCGGAGACATGATCACTCCAATATTCGCAGCAGTATAGTAGCTGTTCCGAGACTCCAAAAACTTTCGGAATGCCAGGCTCGTCATCATGCTTCTTCAACAGATAGCCTGTACCACGGATAGGGCCAGCTGCAATTTCGCGGACCATGGTTTGGAGGCAAATCTCAGCGAGCCTTCCGCTGTGCTCTTTCTCTGCTATATGGAACTTGCTTGATGTGGGCGTGTGATCCGTGATAAATTCATGGAAGGATAAATGTAGGACGTGAACAGGCTCGTCGTCGTCGTCCAATCCCACAAGAACAGAGCCAAATCTCTGCGGCAGACTCCCCGGCGATAGCATGAGGGTACCGCCATGCAATGCGCGGAGAGCCGCCAGCGACAATGGCCGTTTGGCTGACATGATGGCTCCCATAAGCATCCTATAGCCTTCACAGAACTCCGGGTCCTGCCAGTCACCGCAGATCTCAAGAATGACAGTATAGAGCGCATCCATTATCTTGCTGGGATCGAGCCGACCTGGCGTAGCGGTCTTCGAAAGCAGCGCCCTGAGTTTGCCTTCAGGGTTATCCGCATTGCGGAGATACCGAAAGACCGTTACTATCCATATGAAAAGACCTTCTGCTAAATTTGTCAGGTCGCGAATCAGGACCTTCGTTGAATGAGGAGATCCCATCCGCTTGTGCAGAATCTCGTCTCGCAGCTGGTGACCAATATATGCCTCGATATCCAGCCCGCTTTCGACCGAGGCGATATCAATCACATGGGATACTATATGGCTCTTTTTAGAGAGGTAATCGATGATGTCCCGCGTTGGTCGTGAGGTGATGAGGATCCGTAGCTGTGGCGGAAGTTTGAATGTTTCATCACGGAGTATTGTGAGCAATTCCATAGCTGAACCCTCGTGGATGATCTCATCCAATGCGTCAATTACTATCACAAATGAACGCTCGATGGGATGACGGCGCAACGGCCCTGATATGAATGCTTCAAACTGTCGAGACAGGGACGCCGAAGCCAACGAAGGGTCCTCCTCCAGCGTCATGCGAATATCTGCGGCGATGGCCGGGTGAATCATTGCGATATCCCGTGCGATGGTTGTAACTAGCAGCTGGGATGTATTCCGCGAGGCGACATTGCCATTGAAGAAGAAGGAAGATGCAAGACGACCGTCTTTGTGCAGCGACTGGGCGATGGTGTGTGCGATGGCACTCTTTCCCGAGCCCGCGACGCCTTTCAACCAGCAGACATTTTGACCATCCAGTGAGCGTGCCCACGGGTGGATTATGGAGAGTATGGTAGCCCTTGTTCCTGGTAAGCACGCCATGGTAGGATCCCAGGAGGCGCCCTCGGCATACGCGAGCTTGTCTAAAACGATCTTGGTTTGAGTGTCCTGGAGCCCTTTCACTCTCAAATTTGTGTCGAGGTGCAGCCTGCGGTCAAACATGGCAATGAGATCTTTGCATTGCTTTTGGCATTGGGCCACTCGGGAGGACATGTCAGTCCACGAATGTTTAGCCGTGCGCGCTGATAAACCAACCACGCGTGAGGACGATGAATGATGTAGACGATATGGACACACCGAAAATAGATGTCTTTCCTCTGACCGAAGGACCGGCATATTCGTGGATAAGGAGTGCAGCTTCTAGCGTTGTCCGCCCGATCTCCTCAATGACATCAATGGTCCCCCCAACCTCTGGTAGATTCGGACACGCGCCGGCCACACCAGCCATTTCACGAAGGCTTTCGAGAAGATCTCGAACCGCACCATCTTCGGCGATCTGGGTTTGCATGACCTTGGGATGAAGGCGGTGTTAAATACAGCAGATGATATCGCATGTTCACAAAATTCCTCACTTTATACGCAGCAGATAGGACCGTCCAAGCGGCGTTCAATACGGGATGTGACTTTAACGATGAGATGTCAGATCTAAAATCGACCTTTGAAAAGAAATGCACTTACACCCGCGAATTGATCCACAATTGGCACGATCTTTTGAAGCACGGTGCCCAGTTGTCCAGCGATTGGCATCGTTGTTTGAGCAGCATCAGAACCTTGTACGCCGATGCGGGACATATCCCCGTCTACCGCCTTCATAAACTCTGCATGGGATTCAGAAGAATAGTCAAGGCGGACTGAGATGCGCGAGTCAACACTGTCGCCAGACTCGGCTCTCATCTCGTGTTCTGTACCTGTAGAAGTTTAGTTGGCTATCCCATGAGAATTAAATGGCCTCACTGTTATCCAGCAAGTCGACGCCCTTGCCATTGAACTCCGCGACTATGTATTTTTTCACAGGAAACCTCTTCGCTAGAAGGCTCTGACGAAATATAACGATCCTGATTGTCGAAGAGAAATCAAACCGGCTATAAATGTAAAGTGAGAATCTCCTCATAAACTGCGGAGCAAGTGTGTTTACTTACAATCGCTTCTGCTCTTTCCACCGAGGAGGTGGTTCGCGCGTCTTTCTCTGGGACGTGCAAACCTCCTTTCCGTTTACGTAAAATATATAAAAATGATCTGCGTGCAGACAGGCTTGGCTTTGTTTTATGAGATCTCCTACATATCACTTGCAACTCTACACGAAATCCGAATATAAGGTCTGGGGGTCTCCAGATCATGTCTGATATCACATACCGAGTGAAGTGACGGAAATCATGAGTTCAATATCAAGAGATCAGGGGGACCAAGGGCTCTGGCAGTTGCTCGTAGTCGGCAAGTACAGTGGGTGAATGAGGGGCGAACGCTGAGGTTTTGGAGACTCGGGCGCGTTTGACAGTACTGGTGCAAGTTACCTGATGGCGGCGTGGTTAAGGCATAGCCACACTCGAGTCTGTCAGGATTCCTATCTATATCCAATGTCTCCTAAGGCTATTATGCGGAGGCCGAATGTGTGAATGGTGAAAAGAACATTGTCATCGGCACAACTGGAGCACCAACTATTATAAGTCTATTACTACACAGTCCAAACATCCAGGAAAGCGCAAGATCTCGTGCCTGCCTGGCCCTAAACAGTGGTTTCCTCTGGCAAGTACTCTCGGCGTGACTCGCAACCCAATGATCACTCAATACGGACAGCCATCGTCTAAAATAATCGATGTAGAATATCGGGATGCTGCGATAGTGCTCATACGAGAATACCGTAGGGTTCAGATGCTGGAACACATTTCGTTCAGTGATGTATGGGTGGTGGTGAAACGGTACTGCACGCCAGTTGATCCACGGCTCCCAACTGCGATTCTTGGTGATAAAGCGACCATGTTCGTTGCTTGGGACATCTGAGGGGCAAGAAGGGTTGCGAAAGGGGCGTGCGGATGAATACCATGCCGTGAGCGTGGTTCCAGCAATGTGGTGCTCAGTGACGGGGGAGCCAGTGCGCTGCTTGGCAGATGAAGGGCTGTGAGGCTGGACGGACATCCATCGGGTCTGCCCGGACTCGAGAGTGAATCCGTGTTAGCCGAGATGCAATTATCGAGAGGATCGCTGGTCTATGGCGCTAAGCAATGGTGACAGGCTCTCCAGTGATACATGCTCGTCCGAGTCGGAGGTTCCGTCCTATTACCGCAGCTCACTTCCTGGTCTACTCCAGTTACGTGCCACCTCGTACAGGATGCTGCGATTAAGGTACTGCCGAAGGTCCTCTTGAGAGCATCTTGCTATGTGCGTGACGGGGAAGTCGGTTGATAGTCAGTCCTACGGATTGCTAGGGTGCAATGGCACAGGTGAAGATGTCAATCCTGCGCTCGTATGTCAATGAACGATTTGGCGTAGTGTCTCGCTGAAGATGCCAGTTGTGGTTGCGGCGACGATGTCTTGCTGGCGCAGTCGTCCGTGTTTCTTCGATGTCAGATCGCTATCTAAGTCGCAGCACACACGATGTGAGCCTATTGTGCAGTGCATGGCAGACTGCATGTGTGAACGGTGATGACGGCCCTTGTCTTGGCCAGCAGGGGCTGTACGAACTATTATAAGTCTCTTAGTAACACAATACATCCGCACTTGCAAGATGCCGTACCAAGTCACCTAGACAGTGTCCTCTGAGCCCAAGTACTCTCGGCGTGATCGCAACCAATGATCGCTCAATACGGACAGCCATCGTCTAAAATAATCGATGTAGAATATCGGGATGCTGCGTGCTACGAGAATACCGTAGGGTTCAGATGCTGGAACACATTTCGTTCATGATGTATGGGTGGTGGTGACGGTACTGCACGTCGCAGAGGCAGGAGAGATCTTGGCGAAAAAGCAACCATCTTCGCTCCTTCGCATCGAGGGCCTGCAGCCCTGCTCAGCCCCGCGCTTCCCAGATTCGAATCCGCGCATATCCAAGGGTGAATTTCGCGAGGATCTATGATGCGCTGGCCAAAGGGTGGTGACAGGCTCTCCAGTGATACATGCTCGTCCGAGTCGGAGGTTCCGTCCTATTACCGCAGCTCACTTCCTGGTCCACTCCAGTTACGCGCCACCTCGTCAGGTGCTGTTAAGGAAGCCAAAGATCCTCTTGAAGAGCATCTTGCTATGTGCGTGAGGGTAAGCGGTTGTAGACAGTCCTACGGATTGCTAGGGTCCAATGGACAGGTGAAGATCTCAATCCTGCGCTCGTTGTCAATGAACGATTTGGCGTGTGTCTCGCTGAAGATGCCAGTCGTGGTTGCGGCGACGATGTCTCACTGGGCAGTCGTCCGTGTTTCTTGATGAGATAGCGATAAGGCGCAGCAACACGATGTGAGCGTACTGTGCAGTCGCATGGCACACTGCGTCTTGCCTTGGTAGACCGCATGCTTGTATTGGGCAGTCAGGGTACCGCTGTACGCAAAGATTAGTATCCCTTTCATAGAAACCAACAATACCAAACGCACCTTGAACAGCCCGAGGACCAAGTTGCAGCTCAGCCTGTTTCGCAGCCTCTGCATCCCCTCGCGATCGGATCGAATTACCACTCATCCGTGCAAGGCTACGAGGAGCACTGTCCCCGTATTCCCCAAGCCGCTCATTATCTAGCATCTTGTACAACCTCTGAGCTTGGAGGATGGGTGCAAAGCTGTTATCTGCACGGTTCAGTACCTTGGCGATATGATGTCGAGGATGGCGAAACGATGGATGCGTAATTCGCAATTGCGTCGCCATTCATGTCAAAGTAGAATGTCATGTTCGAGGTCCTTGATGTATCCGATCATCAGTACGACACACACACAGAGCAACAATGGAAACCCACCTTGAACAACCTCAGGGAGCAAGCGACCATTCAGCCTCTCAAAAATCTCTCTTTTCTCCAAACTCGCCTCAGCTCATCGCTCATCCGCGCCCTTCCACCACTGTGCCATCCCCATTTGCTTCAAGCCAGTCATCAGCTCAAGCCACGTCGTAGACTGGACGACTTCCATATTGTACATTAGCGTATGCGGCGCACGTCGTGGCGAGGAGGCGCAGCGGTGTTACGGTTCGTCGAGCAACCGGGATTCGTCAGGCGGCGCAAGCTGGTATTCCTATCCGCGGCCGAGCGTAGCTCCGTGAATCGTTATGCTTTCGGTGGTTTGCATATTCATGGGCGTTCGGGATCCAGTCTTAGATCGGCATGGTGTGATGTACGCGCTGGTCGCCATGCTAAGCCGTTCGGGACTCCGCCAGACTTCCATGGGCGTGATTGGCCGTGGTGTGAGACTTTCGCATCGCTCCATTGGCGCGCAAGGGGGCTGGCGCTGTTGCCTGGGCTGCCGAACATCGAGAAGACGAGCGGGCCAGTGCAAGAGGAGTACAGAGAGGTCCTGCGAGACTTTGGGCAAAAGGGTAGTAGTTTGGGATGAATGCGGGGATCAGAGTGTGAATGCGCAGATGTGGTCGGCGTGATCACGTCCGCGAGTGCTGGGTTGAGGCGCAAAGCACTCTCCCAATCATGACATACACCCAGCGAAGGGTCCATCCTAGCTGGCCGTTCCACCTGCAGGGGCGCCACAGGGCGGGATGGTCGCGTGGATGAACGGGTGGGACGGGTGGTAGCTTCTGCTCAATCTCGACACGGCCGAAGGGGACAGAATGACGGCGGACTGGATGGGCGCGCCGGTGTTCTCGAGCGGGCTGGGCGTGGAAGGAGCCAGGCAGATGATGATAAAGCAACGCAGAACGTGGGCCGGGTGCATATGGAGGAGAACGCCCGTCGCAAGAGGCGGCGTCCACACAAAGCCCAAGGTTCTTGCGGTGCGCGTGTCTTTCGACATCGATTCTATCCAAAGCTGAACTCGACGCGCGACCCGGGTCGATCCTGCTGGCGAGTGTCTCGCTGAAGAAGGAACGCCGTGATTGCGGGATGATGCCTCGCTGGGGCTAGCAGTGAATTTGACGAGATGGTGATAGAGCACAGCAACAGTGTATGCGTGCTGTGGGATGCCCCACCGAATCTCCGAGATATGTATCGAGGAATCCAAAAGAACATCGGGAATGGGAAATATGGATGCTCATGCCAAGCGAGACTCGCTATCTTCTTGGCTTTGAGTTTATCTGCCCGGGAAACCGCGTCCTCCTGAGTCCTCCTGTGCACCGCGCCCCTGTTCCGTGCTGTCCTTCTCTGATTCCTCTCCGGTCGTCTCAGTCTCCATCGGAACACGTCGCAAAAGCAGGTGAGTGCCCGCCCGCGAAAGGAGTCATCGCTGACCCTTCACATCGAGGGGCAGCAAAATCGGTCAGCCCTGTATTTCCCAGATTCAAGCCCACGCATATCCATGGGTGAAATCAAGGAGGCTGTCGTATGCGCGTTGCGCGTTGGGAACGTAAAGATGTGTTGCACCAATGGGCTCCAATGGTGAGATATGGTTGCCGTAACTGACGTGCTGATACACTGCAGTTACACCGCGTGGTTGGGGCCGAAAGACCCGCTTGACGGGGTCTTTGAAGATATGTGGGAAGCGGCGGAAGTGGCGCTACGTTTGAGGGGCAGGGAAAGACCGTGATTTTGGATTCCTCGTCGGCGAGGACCTTGGCGAGGTGTGTCAAAGAAACTGGACGTCATGGCTGCAGCGATAGTGCCTTGCTGAGGCAGTGACGATATGATGATAGCGCACGGCGATGGACGTGCACTTTGTAATCCCATTGCACACCGCATCTTGACGTGGAAGACGTGGTCGGGGCTGCTTGCTGTACCCAACTATCAGTATCGCTCCCACTATAACACAGAGAAATGGCAAACGCACCTTGAAACAGCTTGAAGAACGAGCTGCAACTCAGTCTCCGTCTCCTCAAATCACATGGAACCATGCCTCATCCACGTACTACACATCCCGCACGCTCCAATCCGCTCATGAGCTCCAGCCAGGTGGCACAAGGCTACTACGAATCGCTCCATCCAGATGCGGCAAGGCTGCGAGTCGTCCTGGGTTGCCAAAGACGAGGGAAAGAGGTGAGGAGGTACCACGAGGCTCTAGCCAGAGGGGGGTGTCCACATCGGCCGAGAATGAATTTGTGGCTGGAATGCGAGCCAATATAGCTGGCCCAAATCACGTCTGCGAGTGCTTTGTTGAGACGCCGTCGTCAGTCTCGGAGGATACCCAGCTGATGAGTTAGGAACTGACTCGACTCAGTTCAATTCCTGGCGTCCCAGATCTGCAAACTTCATTCCGTGGCCGTATGGTCATCTTCCCATCACAAAGATCTAGCTATAGAGTTGCCATAGCTGAAGAAACCTTGATAAAGTCGGCTGCAATGGACGTGAGCGTCACGGCTGTGGCAATGACGCAGACGCCATCGGCTTCGGGAAATTACAACGACAAACAACCCAAGCCACATTACGAAGCAGCTGCTGAGAGTCGAACTGGATGCTTGTGCAATCATAGTACTCCTTCGTTTGGCTGCCTCCATGCTGACCAATTTTCCGAGTCTCTCCCGCCTGGCTGTGGTTCATGTATCCCGCAGTACATCATCTGGCGGCACTGATTATATGCTCAGTTGCTGCCCGTCTCCAATCACAACACCCCTCTGTTGAGTTTGCTGCCCAGTGGTAGGTCCTGCAACTGCAAAATTTCAACACCCTGTCGTCAACAACCCGCACATATCCCTTGTGTGGTCTCGTGTGTGGACATGTTATAACAAGAATATGGATCATTGCAGGCTCTCCGCTCGCTCTGTTTTCCATCCTTAGTTCCTCGATATTCTCTGTGTTTCTTTTTCTTGGATGCTCGATGTATTTGCTGGCCATGATTTCCCTCCAGTCGCATCAACCTCGGCAAAAAGTTCCTCCTGTAGGCAGGTGGCGTCAAACCACACTCGTGCTCGCGAGCCCAGTATGTGGGATAAGAGACAAGGTGTTGGATCGATTTGCCTGTGTATCTTGCAGCAGGATACGAGCTTCTCGCTTTCCGTTTCGAATATGAGGGTGGTATTTATATCTATATTTCAAGAGCCGGGTTAGTGAATCATCCCACCCGCATCCAAGAAGCCCAAGTGTCCTATATACTTAGCACTTCACGTATCCCTTGAGCAACTCATACTCGCGCCATCATCACTTCTACGTAGCGTACACTGCGCCCATTTCAACGCGATGAAAATAGGCTACTATATTGAGGATCCAGTATAGTACATGTTTTGACGGCTGGTGCCGATTGCGAGGTCAAGCGGAGCCGTCCATTTGCCCTCGATGAATTCTCTCATGTTTCTAATACTTCTTATCAATGGTAACATTCTCTTGCCGATATAAATACAAGCATTCTCGTCAGGTATAAATATAGTATAGCATGCTCCGAGTCATACATTGGTTTGATTATGTATCTCCCACACGAGTCTTCGAGAATGGTCTCTAACCACATGTAAGTATAACATCACAGCATCTGCAACTTGGACAACTCGAGCAATATCAGCTGCGCTTCCTCTTTACGCCCAGCCTTCGACAGAAAGGTGGAAAATTGTTTGACAGCCGTCACCAGCTCAGCATCGGGCACTGCTGGTGGCTCTGCCGCAAGAGCTTGGCGAAATTCGGCGGCCTCTCGGATTGCGGTCAGGCCCTCCTGCCACCTATCAAGATATGACAAGCGAGCAGATAGGTTAATGAGGAATAGGTAGAAACTTTTGTTGAAACCTGCGGGTCGCTCCAAGCCTGTCCCAAAAGCGCGGCACATATCAACAGCCTCCTGTATAGCCGCTAGAGCCTCCTCCCCCCGGCCAAAATGCGCTAAGCAGGTAGATAGAGTGTCGAGGTGGCAGGCGAGGGTGAAATTAAAGACCATCGTGCGCTCTGCCGCGAGATTACGGTAAATCTCCAACGCCTCTGTGATTGCCACCAGAGCCTCTTCATGTCGGTCAAGATCTAACAACCGGCATGATAGGTTGTTGAGGGACCCGGCGAGATCTGCGTTGAACAACACCGGTTGCTCTGCTGCAAGCATGCGGTACAGATCTGCCGCCTCCTTGACCGCCACCACCGCCTCCTCATGCCGGCCGAGAGCTGACAAGTACGCGGATTGGTTAGTGAGGGACATGGCGAGATCGGCATTGCACACCGCCGGTCGCTCTGCCGCAAGCGGGCGGTACAGATCCAACGACTCTGTGGCTGCCGCCAGAGCCTCCTCGTGCCGGCCCAGGGCCCGACGCAGATCCACCGTCTCCTTGGCTGCCGCCAGACCCTCCTCGTGCCGGCCCAGAGCTGACAAGTACATGGATTGGTTGGAGAGGGACGTGGCGAGATCGCCATTGAACACCGCCGGCCGTTCTGCCGCAAGCGGGCGGTATAGATCTACCGCCTCTTTGGTCTCCGCCAGAGCCTCCTCGTGCCGGCCCAGAGCTGACAAGTACATGGATTGGTTGGTGAGGGACCTGGCGAGATCGGCATTGAACACCGCCGGTCGCTCTGCCGCAAGCGGGCGGTACAGATCCAACGACTCTGTGGTTGCCGCTAGAGCCTCCTCGTGTTGGCCCAGAGCTGACAACTTCACGGATTGGTTGGAAAGGGACATGGCGAGATCGGGATTGAACACTGCTGGTCGCTTTGCCGCAAGCGGGCGGTACAGATCCAACGACTCTGTGGTTGCCGCCAGAGCCTCCTCGTGCTGGCCCAGAGCTGACAAGGACATGGATTGGTTGGAGAGGGACCTGGCGAGATCGGGATTGAACAACGCCGGTCGCTCTGCCGCAAGCGGGCGGTACAGATCCAACGACTCTGTGGTTGCTGCCAGACCCTCCTCGTGCCGGCCCAGAGCTGACAAGCTGACGGATTGGTTGGAGAGGGACATGGCGAGAGCGGCATTGAACACCGCCGGTCGCTCTGCCGCAAGGGCCCGACGCAGATCCACCGTCTCCTTGGCTGCCGCCAGAGCCTCCTCATGCCGGCCGAGAGCTGACAAGTACGCGGATTGGTTAGTGAGGGACCTGGCGAGATCAGCATTGAACACCGCCGGTCGCTCTGCCGCCAGTGCGCGGTACAGATATACAGCTTCCTGCATTGCCACCAGAGATTCTTCAAGACGACCCGCATATCGGAGACGGTGTGACAGAGAAAATAGTATTGATGCCTGTGATTCATCACCCTGCTCTTTGAATTCAGGAGCGCGAACCTGCAAATGAGCTGTCATTTAGTTTCCTGCAGCCCATACACTTAAATAGACACTGACCTCCAACCAATGCCAGACGCCCAGCGACCCCCGAAAGACACTCATCGACGACACTATCTCAATCCAAGTCGTGTTATGCTGCCGTAAAAATGTTCCCACAACTTCGGCAATGGCGGTATCTGGCTCGTCTGCATCGGAGACATGATCGCTCCAATGTTCGCAGCAGTATAAAAGCTGTTCGGATACTCCGAATACCTTCGGAACACCAGGCTCATCGTCATCATCCTTCAAAAGATACCCTGTACCACGGATAGTATCGGCTGCGATTTCGCGGACCATGGTTTGGAGGCACAGCCCAGCGAGCCTTCCGCTGTGCCCCTTCTCTGCTATATGAAATTTGCTTGATGTGGCGGGGTGATTCGTAATAAATTCTTGGAAGGAGAGATGTAGGACGCGAACTGGCTCGGAATCGTCCTCCAATCCTACAAGAACAGAGCCAAATCTCTGAGGCAAACTTCCCGGTAATAGCATAAGGTCACCGCCGTGCAATGCGCGGAGAGCCGCCAGCGACAATGGTCGTTTGGCTGCCACGATGGCTCCCATAAGCATCCTATATCCTTCGCAGAACTCTGGGTCCTGCCAGTCACCGCAGAGCTCAAGAATGACGGTATAAAGTGCATCCATTATCTTGCTGGGATCGAGTCGACCTGGCGTGTCCGTCTTGGCGAGCAGCGCCCTGAGTTTTCCTTCGGGGTTATCTGCATTGCGGAGATACCGAAAGACGGTTACTATCCATATGAAAAGACCTCCTGCTAGATTTTTCAGGTCGCGAACCAAGACCTCCGCTGAATGAAGAGATCCCATCCGCTTGTGCAGGATCGGGTCACGCAGCTCGTGACCAATATATGCCTCGACATCCTGCCCGTTTTCGACCGAGGCAATGACAATCGAATGACATGCTATATGACTCTGTTCAGAGAGGTAATCGATAATGTCCCGCGTTGGCCGTGAAGTGACAAGGATCCTGATCTGCGGCGGAAGTTTGGATGCTTCATCACGGAGTATTTTGAGCAATTCAATAATCGAATTCTGGTGGACGATCTCATCCAATGCGTCAATCACTATCACAAACGAATGCTCGATGGGATGACGGCGCAACGGCCCTGATATGAATGCTTCAAACTGGCGAGACAGGGACGCCGAAGCCAGCGAAGGGTCCTCCTCCAGCGTCGTGCGAATATCTGCGGCGATGGCAGGATGTATCATCGCGATATCCCGTGCGATGGTTGTGACCAGCAGCTGGGGTGTATTACGCGAGGTGTCATTGCGATTGAAGAAGAACGAAGATGCCAGACGACCGTCTTTGTGCAGCGACTGAGCGATAGTGTGTGCGATGGCACTTTTTCCCGAGCCTGCGACGCCTTTCAACCAGCAGACATTTTGACCATCGAGCGAGCGCGCCCACGGGTCGATTATGGAAAGTATGGTAGCCCTGGTGCCTGGTAAGCACGTCATGTCGGGATTCCAGGAGACGCCTCCGGCATAAGCGAGCTTGTCTAAAACCATCTTGGTTTGACCGTCCTGTAATGCTTTCACTCTCGAATTGGTGTCGAGTTGGATCCTACGATCGAATATGGCAATGAGATCATCGAATTGCTTCTGGCACTGCGCGATTCGTGAGGACATATTGGTCGGTGAATGTTTAGCTGTGCGCGCTGGGAGGCAAAATGAGCATGAGGACGATGGATGTATAAGTTATGATCTCCGACACGCACCAAAAATTGAGGGTTTTCCCCCGATTGAAGGACTGGCATATTCGTGGATGAGTAGGGCAGCTTCTAGTGCCGTACGCCCAATATCCTCGAGAACATTGATCGTCCCCCCAATCTCTGGTAGATTTGAACAAGTGCTGGCCACACCTGCCACTTCACGAAGTTTTTCGACAAGATCTCCAATGGAGCCATCTGTGATGATCTGCTGCTGTACGACCTTGGGGGCAAGCCGTTATTAAACACTGCAGAGGACATGTCATGTTTACATAGTTTATCACCTTGTACGCAGAAGAAAGGACTGTCCATGCCGCATAAAATATCGGATGTGTCTTCAGCGGTGAAATGTCAGATCTGAGGTCGACCTTTGAAAGGAAAAGCACTTACTCCCGCGAATTGATCCACAATTGGGACGATCTTTTCAAGCACGGTGCCAAGTTGTCCAGCGATTGTAGTCACCGCTTGAGCAGCATCAGAACCTGGCACCTTGCCGATGCGGGAAATATCCTCCCCCACCGCCTTCATAAACTCCGCATGAGACTCCGAAGAATAGTCAAGTCGGACTGAGATGCGCCAGTCAACGCTGACGCCAGACTTGGTTCTCATCTCGTGTTCTGTAACTGTAGAGGTTTAGCTGGCTATCCTATGATGAGGATCCAAAGACCTCACTATTATCAAGCAAATCGACGCCTTTGCCATTGAACTCCGCGACCATGTTCTTTTTCCCAGGCACCCTTGCTAGAAAGCTCTGACGAAATATAACGATCCTAATCGTCGAAGAGAGGTCAAACCGGCTGTAAATGACAAGTGAGAACCTTCTCGTAAACTGCGCAGACGATGTGTTTACTTACAATGGCTTCTGCTCTTTCCACCGAGGAGGTGGTTCGCGCGTCTTTCTCTGGGACTTGAAAACCTTCTTTTCATTCACATATAATATAAAGAAATGATCTTCGAGCAGACAGGAGCTCTCTTTTATGAGATCTCCTACCACTTGCAAATCTACACCAAATCCGAATATGAGGTCGGGGACTCTGCAGATTATCTCTGATATCGCTTACCGAGTGAAGTGACGCATATCATGAGTTTAGTTGAAAGAAATCAGGGGGATCAGGGGCTCAGGCAGTTGTTCGTAACCAGCAAGTAAAGTGGGTGAAAGAGGGGAGAATGCTGGAAGTTTGGACACTAGGGCGCGTTATAAGTTACCTGATGGCGGCGTGGTTAAGGCATGGCCGCACTCGAAAGATGCAAGTAGGCGCTAGGCTGACATACCTCTACGCGTTACGGTATTTCGCCTTCACTAATCCACGTGGGACCTTCATGCCCATCCACGTTCCGTAGACAGTGATATCTGAGTTGGCCGGATCGACATATATGGTCTCTGCTTTAGCGTGGATTCTGGGTATACGTACCGACCAATTATAGGCAAGTCATGAGAGCAAAGAGGAATCTTTTGAAAGGATCCTGGCAGCACCAAGTGAAAAGCGAGCTAGACCGCCTCGAGTTCGTGCTTCTTTGAGCGCGCAGAGCACGAGCACATCGATGTCAGATCTGCTTCGGAAACAGGCCAGGAGCAGTGAGAAGAAGAAGCGGCTAGATCGCCTCGAGTTCGTGCTTGATTGTGCGCGTCGGAAACCCATAACTCTCTCTCTCTCACTTCATTCGTCGATCGATTGACTGCAATAGTGCTCTAGAGCGATCATTATTCAATATGAAATCCATGTTAAATATTGAGATCTTGTGATTGAGCTAGTACGAGGATATAAGCAGTGTAACGTGCATTCCACGCCTGCCCTCGCGGATCAAGCCTGAAATTAAATCCCGGTGGATCATCATCTACACGAGCTACCCGCGCGCACCGCCCACGCAGATGGATGAGGATGGAGATGGTGCTGTCTCCTAAGCTTGTCCTCAGGCTGTACCGGGTGGAGACGCGAAGCGACGATGGGACAGTTCACAAGTGCCAGCAGGTGAAATCCATGCCGAATGGTCTGAGTGCTCATCGGGAGCCATTGGGTCTGCACAGACTGCAGTGACTGGGAGTGATTGGGTCATGGATGGCAGGCTGCTGCTGTGCAATCTCCACAGGGGTGTAGGGGTGCACGGGGCCTGGTTGTTGCGGATATGATGATTGAGGATGATTGGCGACGGAGATTAAAAGATCGCGGGTCGAGGGTTGATGCAGCCCGGAAATAACATTCTCCGGGGTCGATGCAGCTGCGTCATTCAACGTCGATCATGTCCGAGGCTGACCTCGCCGCGCGGCCCCGATCCTGCTGGCGAATGTGGAAGTCGTGAACGCGTGAACGGCGACGATGTCTCTCGCTGGGGCCAGCAGATGATATGACGAGACGATGATAGGGCAATAGAAACACGTTACATGCGCACTGCGGGATGCCACACTATTTCATTGAGACATGTACTGGTGAGTCCACGAGAACATCAGGAGCGCATCCCCTTTGCTATTAGTCCCATCTACCCGGGGAACGTGTCCGCCAGCGCGCCACCTCGCTAATCCTATGTTGACCTCCTTCGATCCCTCTCCAATCGTCGCTATCTCCCTCAGAGCAATAAGTATATGCACCGAGCGCCTGCAAAGCTGCCCAGCCCTGCGCTTCCTAGAGTCCAGCCCGGGCATATCCAGGGGTGAGTGTCGCGAGAATGTCGTATGCGCGTTCCGTGTGCGTGATGATACGCTGGACAAAAGGCGGTGATAGACTCGCGTGGTGATATATGCTTGTCCGGGTCGGGGGTTCCGTGCTATTGTCGCTGCTGACTTCCTGGTCCATTCCAGTAACATGTTGCCTCGCCAAGTGCTGTTAAGGAGGCCAAAGATCCGCTGTGAGAGCGTTTCTGTAGGTGTTTGAGGGTAGGCGGTCGTCGACAGTGGTACTGTGCTTGTATGGGCAGGGCAAGACGTCAATCCTGCGCTTTTCGTCAAAGAGTGACTGGGCGAGTGTCTTGCTGAAGATGTACATTCTTGATTGCGGCGACGATGTCTCATTGGGAAAGCGACTCGAGTATCGTGACGAGATGACGGTAGGGCGTAGCAACACGATGTGTACGTAGACCATATAGTCGGATTGGGCGATCGGGGTCCCTGCTGTACACAAAGATTAGGACCACTATCATAGAGAACAACGATGGGAAACGCACCTTAAACAGCCCGAGGAACGAGTTGCAGCTAAGCCTTTTACATAGCCTCCGCCCGCTCATAATCATCTCAAACCAACATTTATCCAAGGACTTCTATGAGTGGTGCCCATCTTCACATCCTCCAAACCGCTGAGCACCTCCAGCCGGGTCGCATACGGGCTCCGCAGCGTACACACATCGAATACAAGCATGCACTGCGTCGCAAAGATGAGGCCCAGCGCCTCGGACGACCACTCGAGCGACGAGGATTGGTGCTAAAGCTGGTACCCACGGCTGGGCCGAGCTCATTGATGCTATCGTTGGGAGCCTTCCCCGGTGCCGCGAATCCAAGATAGCTAAACCGCACGTGATTGGCCGCCTGCGCTAGTGCTTCATACCCGCACTGATCGCGATGGGAGGTTGCGTGCAAGACTCCAGGAGACTTTGTTTGCACGGGGATCGCGATGCGAGTCCTTCGTTGGCGTGCTTTCTGAGGGGAAGAGGGCAGCGAGGCGCGTGCGCCGTGGGGCTTTTCACACCGCTCCATCCAGCTGCGGCAGGGAGACCACTTTTAATCGGATTGCCAAATACGGGGAAGGCGGGCGAGGCTCTCATCATAAGGTGGTGCACAGGTCAGCCAGAGATGCAGGCAAGGGTGAGGTCGCGAACTGATGTGGGTGGTCATGATCGTGCATGTAAGTGCCTTGTTGAGGCGCAGTCGTCAGTGATAATACCCAGTTGATTTAGGAACTGGCGCACCTCGCCCGGAAATAGGCGCATGGTGATTTGGAAACGCGGACGGTGGGCGGGGTGCATATGGAGGGAACCTTCCGTCGCAGGGGGAGGTGTTTGCACAAACCCCAAGGTCCTTGCAGTCTTGTCGTTCGGCGGCGATTGTATTTGAAGCTGAACTCGACGCGCGACCTGGGTCGGTCCCGCTGGCGAGTGTCTCGCTGAAGAAGGAACGCCGTGATTGCGGGATGATGCCTCGCTGGGGCCAGTAGTGGATTTGACGAGATGATGGTAGAGTACAGTAACACGATGTATGCGGGTTGTGGGATGCCACGCTGATGTACTGAGGAATCCACAAGAACACCAGGCGCGGGAAATATGGGTGCTCATGCCAAGCGAGACTCGCTATCTTCTTGGCTTTGAGTCTATCTGCCCGGGAAACCGCGTCCTCCTGAGCCCTCCTGCGCATCGCATCCTTGATTCCATACCCTAATCTGATTCCTCTCCGGTCCTCTCAGTCTCCATCGGAACACGTCGCAAAAGCAGGTGAGTGTCTGCATGCAAAAGGAATCATCGCTGTCCCTGCACATCGAGGGGCAGCAAAGTCGCTCAGCCCTGTATTTCCCAGATTCGGGCCCGCGCATATCCATGGGTGAAGTCAAGGAGGATGTCGTATGCGTGTTGCGCGTTGGGGACATAATGATGTCTTGCCCAAATGGGCTCTCGTGGTGATATATGGCTGCCGCAGCGGACGTGCTGATACACTGCAGTTACACCGTGTGGTTAGAGCCGAAAGACCCACTTGACGAGGGTCTTTGAAGATATTTGGGAAGCGGCGGAAGTGGTGCTACGTTTGAGGGGGCAGGGGAAGACCGCGATTTCGGATTCCTCGTCGGCGAGGACCTTGACGAGGCACGTCAAAGAAACTGGACGTCGTGGTTGTAGCGATAGCGCTTTGCTGAGGCAGTGACGATCATATAATGATAGCGCACGGCGATGGATGTGCACTTTGTAATCATATTGCACACCGCATCTTGACAGGGAAGAGGTGGTCGGGGTGCTTGCTGTACCCAACTATCAGCATCACTACCCATAGCACAGCGAGAAATGGCAAACGCACCTTGAACAGCCTGAAGAACGAGCTGTAGCTTAGCCTTTTATAGAGCTTCTCCGGCTCCTGAAAACCACAATGAATCATGCCTCATCCGCGTCCTTCGTGTACTGCGCATCCCATACGTTCCAATCCGCTCATGAGCTCCAGCCAGGTCGCATACGGGTGGTTGGAATCGCTTCATCCAGATGCGGCAAGGCTGGGAGTCGTCGGAAGAGATGTATGGAGGGACGGAGGAGTCTCGCGAGGCTCTAGCCAGAGGGGTGTTTACATCGGCCGAGGATGAATTTGAGGGTCGGAATGCAATTGCAAGCCAATGTAGTTGGCCCAGATCACGTCTGCGAGTGCTTTGCTGAGACGCCGTCGTCAGTCTCAGAGGATACCCAGATGATTTAGGAACTGACTCACCGCAGTTCATTTCCCGGCGTCCCAGATCCACCTCCGAACTCCCGTGGCTGTATGGACATCCTCTTGCAATTGCGAGTCGTTGATAAGTCGGCTGCTTGAATGTTAATGAACGTCACGGTGGTGGCAATGACGCAGACGCCATCGGCTTCGGGAAATAACAACACCAAACAACCCAAGCCACATTAGGACGAGTGAAAGATTTGCAATCTTAGCACTCCTTCCGAGTCGTTTAGCTTCTTCAATCCTAACCAATTCTCCGGCTCCCGCCCAGCAGCATCATCGGACGAAAGGCTCTGAGCTGTGATTCTATGCTCGTTGCTGCCCCGTCTTCAATCACAACAACCCTGCTGTGTTGAGCTTGCTGCCTAGCAGTAGGTCTTGTGACCGCAAAATGATAACACCCTGTCGTCAACACCCCGCACATGCTCCTCGTGCAGTCTCGTGTGTGGACATGTTATAACGAGAATATGGATCCTTGCCGGCCGCTCTCCGCTCGCTCTGATTGCCACCCTCAGTTCCTCGATGTTCTCTGTGTTCCTGGAACGCTCGATGTATTTGCCGGCCATGGTTTCCCTCCAGTCGCATCAATCCCGGCAACAACAAAAAAGTCCGTCCTGTAAACAGCTGGCGTCAAACCACGCTCATACTCGTGAGACCAGTATGTGGGATAAGAGACAACGTTTTGGATCGATCTGCCTGTGTATCCAGCAGGGTATGAGCTTTTCGCTTTCTGTTTCGAATATGAGGATGATACTGATATCTATCAAAAGTCCGGTCAGCGAAGTATTACACCCGCGTTCATGAAGCACCCCACATATTCAACACCATCTCTGGTATTCACATATCTTCCAGCAAGTCGTACCTGCACCATCATCACTTCCATGTAGTGTAAACTTCGCCCATTTTTAACAAGCAGCGCAGTCCAATTCCCCTCCACAAATTCATTCATCTTTCCAATACTTCTTGTCGACATTCTCTCCTATATGAATGCAAGCATTCTCGCAAGGCGCAAATAGAGTACAATATGCTCCTACATTGGTTTATATCTCCGACCTGAATACTAATTACATGAGAATTTCTATAATCATATCTGAGTACAACATCACGACTTCAACTCGGACAACTCGAGAAATATTAACTGCGCTTCTTCCCGCCGCTCAGCCTTCAAAAGGTACGTGTATAGTTGTTCGAGAGACCTGGCCACCTCAGGGTCGTGCACTGCTGGTCGCTCTGACGCAAGAGCGCGGCGGAATTCCACGACCTCGTGGATCGCGGTCAGGGCCTCCGCCCACCTTTCAAGATCTGACAGACGCGCAGATACGTTAATGAGGAATATGTAGAGATCTTGGTTGAACGATGAAGGTCGTTCCGAATCCGTTCCGAGAGCGCGGCACAGAATGATCGCCCCCTGCATGGCCGCCAGAGCTTCCTCCCTCCGGCCAAGACGTGATAAGCAGGTGGATATAGTGTCGAGGGCGTTGGCTACACGGAAATTGAAGGCCCCTGGTCGCTCTGCCGCGAGATTGCGGTAAATCTCCAACGCCTCTATGATTGCCACCAGAGCCTCTTCATGTCGGTCAAGATCAGACAACCGGCATGATAGGTTGTTGAGGGACCCGGCGAGATCTGCATTGAACACCGCCGGTTGCTCTGCCGCAAGCATGCGGTACAGATCCACCGCTTCCTTGACCGCCACCACCGCCTCCCCATTCCGCCTACAGGCTGACAAGTACACGGATAGTTTGGAAAGGGACCTGGCGAGATCAGCATTGAATGCCACTGGTCGCTCTGCCGCGAGAGCATGGTACAGACCCACCGCCTCCTTGACCGTCACCGCCGCCTCATCATGCCGTCCAAGATCTGACAAGTACAGGGATAGGTTGGAGAGGGACCTGGCGAGATCAGCATTGAACACCGCCGGTCGCTCTGCCGCGAGCACACGGTATAGATACAAAGCCTCCTTGGTCTCCATCAGAGCCTCTTCATGCCGGCCCAGAGCTGACAAGGCCGCCGATAGGTTGACGAGGGTCCTGGCGAGATCGGTATTGAACACCACCGGTTGCTTTGCCGGAAGCACGCGGTACAAATCCAACCCTTCGGTGATTGCCATCAAAGCCTCTTCGTGCCGGTAAAGATCTGATAAATGACAGGATAGAGTGTTGAGAGACCCGGCGAGATTCACATTGAACATCAACTGCTCTGCCGCAAGCACACGGTAAAAGTCTAATGCCTCTGTGATTGCCACCAGAGCCTCCTCACGCTGTCCAAGAGCTGATAAGTACACGGATTGGTCGTTGAGGGACATGGCGAGATTGGTATTGAACACCACCGGTCGCCCCGTTGCGAGCATGCGGTACAGATCCAACGCCTCGTTGATTGCAGCCAGAGCCTCCTCACGCCGTCCAACCGCTGAGCAGTGAAAGGATAGGTTGGAGAGGGAACTGGCGAGATCTGCATTGTATGTCACTGGCTGCTCTGTTGCGAGAGCCCGGCGCAGATTTACAGCCTCCTGACTTGCCACCAGAGCTTCCTCAAAACGACCCGCATATTGTAGACGCCTCGACAGTGAAAATAGTAATGATCCCTGTGATTCGTCACCGTTCTCTTTGAATTCTGGAGCGCGAGCCTATAAATGACCCCTCATTTAGTTGCCACAGCCCATACACTTAAATAGGCACTGACCTGCAACCAGTGCCAGACAGCCAGCGATCCACGAAAGACGCTCATGGACGACACTATCTCAATGCAAGTTGTGTTATAACGCGGTAGAAATGCTTTCACAACTTCGGAAATGGCGGTATCTGGTTCCTCGACATCGGAGACATGATCACTCCAATATTCGCAGCAGTATAGAAGCTGCTCTGAGACTCCGAAAACCTTCGGAATCCCAGGCTCGTCGTCATCCTTCCTCAAAAGATAGCCTGTACCACGGATAGGGACAGCTGCGATTTCGCGGACCATAGTTTGGAGGCAAAGCTCAGCGAGCCTTCCGCTGTGCTCTTTCTCTGGTATATGTAACTTGCTTGATATGGGTGTGCGTTCCGTGATAAATTCAAGGAACGACAGATGTAGGACGCGAATGGGCTTGTGGTCGTCTTCCAACCCCACAAGAACAGAGCCAAATCTTTGGGGCAGACTTCCCCGGGACAGCTTCGGCGTACCTCCATGCAATGCGCGGAGAGCCGTAAGCGATAATGGCCGTTTAGCTGCCATGATGGCTCCCATAAACATCCTATAGCCATTGCAGAACTCCGAGTCCGACCAGTCACCGCAGGCTTCAATAATGACCGTATAAAGCGAATCCATCCTCTTCCTGGGATCAAGCCGACCTGGCGTGTCGGACTTTGAGAGTAATGCCCGGAGATTTTCTTCGGGATCATCCGCATTTCGAAGATACCGAAAGACGGTTACTATCCATATGAACAGTCCTTCCGCCAATTTTTTTCAATTCGCCAATCAAGACCTTGTCTAGACCAGGAGTTCCCATCCGTTGGCACAGTATCCCGTCTCGGAGCTGGTCATCTATGTATGCCCCGATATCCTGTCCGCTTTCGACCGAGTCGACGTCGATGGGATGGGACATTATGTGATCCCTTCCAGCGAGATAATCTACCACGTCCCTCGTCGGCCGCGAGGTTACGAGGATGCGCACTTGTGGTGGAAGTTTGTACGCCTCGGCACGGAGGATTCTAAGCAGTTCTATGTCTGGATCTTCATCGCTGATGGTTTCGTCCAGTGCGTCAATCACTATGACGAGTGAACCCGAATGACCGGTAGAGTGCCGACGCAAAGGCCCTAAAATACACTCTTCGAACTGTCGGGATAGGGGCGCTGAAGCCAGCGAAGGGTCGTCCTCCAGCGTCGCGCAGATATCCGCAGCGATGGCGGGATAACGCGCCGCGATGTCGCGTGCAATAGTCGTGAATAGTGGCTGCGATGTACTGCGCGCAGCGAAACTGCGATTGAAGAAGAAAGAAGACGCCAGACGACCGTCTTTGTGGAGCGACTGGGCGATGGTGTGTGCGATGGCACTTTTTCCGGAGCCCGCGACACCTTTCAACCAGAAGACATTTTGACCATCAAGTGAGCGTGCCCAGGCGTGGATTACCGAGAGTACGGTAGCCCTTGTGCCTGGTAAGCACGTCATGGTGGGATCCCAGGACGCGCCCTCCGCATACACAAGTTTATCCAGAGTCAGATTTATAGCTGATGATGGTCTAAGTGCGTGCAGAAAAATCCACCAAGGTTTGTAGGCACACTGACCTTGCCGATCTCCATCCAGTCCGTACACATTTTGATCGCCGGCTACATTTGTGACATGCCCGCCGTATGTTGCGCTGGTATTAAATACCTTCTGGACTGTCAAATATATCCTCGGTAACTGGATTTCACAGAAGACATACCATGGCTGGCCTTTGTGAAAGACTAGTGGCGCTCTTGGATGTCAAAGGGCTTCTCTGGGTATCCAACTGCTGAGATATATCCCTATATTTCTCCAATATTATCTCCAGAAGGTGTCGTGGATCTCTTTCCTCATAGCTACTTTGAGCTGCGAGCTGTGAGGATAGAAAATGTACCAAATAAGATAACCGGCACTCATTAGGGGGTAATGGGTGGGCGTACCGAGAAAGGCATCATCGCGGCATCGAGTTTCTTCTTCATGTCTGCAATCGTTGCTGGATCTTTCTTATAGGCTACCACCCTCCGAAGTGGATGCAATCCCTGCAAGTGATCTATTTCCTTCTGAATCGCGTTCAGGACCCTATGCGCCATTAGCATGTCAATCTCAAAATGCATGTGCGGACAGGACGCACTCGAGTACCTT
Organism: Athelia psychrophila; assembly: GCA_001630335.1. NCBI lineage: Eukaryota > Fungi > Basidiomycota > Agaricomycetes > Atheliales > Atheliaceae > Athelia > Athelia psychrophila. The sequence continues at coordinate 24,153 of KV417613.1, forward strand.
CTCCATTTTCTCCTTCACGGTTTCCCGTATAAGCCTCTCGGAGGTATCCAGACCCCAAATATAGTGGATGATGCACACCGCACTACTTTGTATGTGATGCCCAAAGTTCGCCCAATCCTTCTTGTTGGACTTGAATTTCTGCAAATACAAATTCCAGATAAGTATACAGATCGAAGCTAATCGACGACAAGATCGTACCGCAACAGCTCCAATGATGGTTAGACCAATGGTTGCGATTCCCTTGAGCGCAGGAAAGCTGTCGGGCGGGATCGCCTCGGTTAGTCGCAGCAGCGTCAGCGCGTCGTCTCTGAGCCTACTTTCCGCGAAGGGGCCTGCCCGTGACATCTCAGATGAGGCTGAAGCTTGATGCGCCAAGGGAAAACGTCAAGTAGTGCCCTAGAGTAGACTCAAACTGTTAACTGTGGAACGCAACGCCTCAGCCTGCACAGGCCTGCTCAAAGCTGCGACGGTGTAGCCGCCCCGCGCTCCCGGCTATTGCTTATATAACTAGCGCTTGGAGCTTAAGACAGTGATGCCGAGCCGGGGAGATGCCAAAAATATGCGACATATGCGGGGGACACAACAGGCATAACAATGCGTGCCACGTATGCAAGGCAGAGTGGGTTCTTGCTAATGAGCAGGAGTGTCAAAGGTCAGTGCCAAAAAAACGAAAGCAGGGCAACAAATTTTGCTCACGGCAGCTCACGGGCACCCCGGGCGCGCTGCGGCCACGCTTTAACAAGCACGAGTACACAGAATGAGTGCATGATAAGGCGCATCTGACACACCGGGCGTGTTACCGAAGCAGATGAGTTTGAAGTGTATGTATTTACATATGGGTGAGAAGCCTTCGCCTCATCCATGCCATTCTGCTCTTTCCACGTTGACTTCATGGCTAACCCTGATTGTGAAAGATCCACCACGCCACGATTTCCATTTAGCATACCAGTCCTCAGACCGTAGCTGCTACAGTTGGCGTCCCGGTCTCGTTCGGAATCAATACATCGGAGCTGAGTCCTGGGTTAAAGTGTTAACGCATGAAACTGAACGGGCGCGGCGGCGCGGGCGTACCATATGACATGCCATGTGAGCATCGGCACTTGTGAAAAGACGATGCTGATTGTTCATTCATGGTATGCAAACCTGTTGTGAAGAATGAGTGGGATATTGAGATCATCTGGGCCCTGGCGCACCTCCATCACTGACCACCAGGCTTGCACTTATCCTCCACACCATGTTGACGATCGCTCTCTATGATGGTTCCTATTCTCCGCACTGTCGCGAACGTGCTTCTCCGTGTACCGCAGATCGAGGTTCTTCCAGTCGTGTTGGTAAGCCCGTGGTGATGCTTGAAACCTGGTAAGTCCGTGGTCCACCTCGAGGCGTGAAAACTCCTGAGAAGTCCGTGAAATGTCGGTGGTTGAACTCTGGGGGAGAGAAACCTTGCATGTAAGTGGTGCGGGAAGATACGAGAACTGTCGCAGCCGAACGTTCGGTGGCGGTAGTTGTCAAGCGGTGGAGGGGTGATTACTGCGAGCTCGAGCAGTTGGCTCCGAGCGGCCGCGATCCACCAACACTCCCGACTTCGATCCACGCCCTCTTCCTGCTTCTTATTCGAACATTCCTAGCCTCTCCATCGCATCCTCACGTCAATGACGAGGCCCTTCTCCGCGGGTGAACATACCCCAGCTTTAACTCGAAAGCACTACGGCAACACAAGCCGTGGCTCTTGCTCTTGGGTGCGCATTTTGTTGTACAAATGCGATATTGCAGTCACGGCAGTTGCGGAAAGGTCTGCCTGCATCCTGCAGTCCTGTATACGAGTCGGTAGCGCGCAGACGCAGGTGAGGATCCACACGCAGACGAAGCCACCGCCGGTCCGTCGCTTCGAGGGGCAGCAAAGGAGCATAGCCCCGCGCTGCCCAGATTCGAGCCCGCGCATACCCAGGGTGGGTTTCGCGGATATTTCGTATGCGCGTCCCGCGCGTGATGATGCGCTGGACAAAGGGCGATGACAGGCTCTCCTGGCGATGCATGCTCATCCGAGTTAGGGGTTCCGTGCCATCACCCCACCTGACTTGGCGCTCCAGTGCGGTTACACGCCGTCTATTCGAGTGCTGTGAAGGAAACCATAGGTCCCCTTGAAGAGCGTCTCTCAGGGTGCCTGAGGATATGTGCCGGTAGGGGCTGGTGCTACGATCCGGCGGGCAGGGGAAAACATCGATCCTGAGCTCGTCGCCAATGAGGGACTTGGCCAGCGCCTCGCTGAAGATGTCAGTTTTGGTGGTGGCGGCGAGGTCTGACTGGGGTAGCGATCCGCGTATCTTGACGAGATGGCAATAGGTGTTAGGGAGCAGCAACATGATGCATATATATTATAGAATCGCATGGCACGCTGCATCTTGACTTGGAAGGCAGCATGTTCGAATTCGCAGTCGGGGTACCTACAGTAAACAAAAATGAGCATATGTATCATAGAGCAACCATATCAATGGCAAACGCACCTTGAACAGCCCGAAGAACGAGTTGCAGCTCAGCCTTTACATAGCCCCTCCGTCCCCTCATAATCACCTGGAACTACCACTCATCCACACACTTTGCCAGTAATAGTACTGCACATCTCTACATGCTCCAAGCACCTATCCTGTACCATTTCTAACCGGCCGGATCCTATAGGGCCTCCACAGGGTATATTCACAGCCGCAAATCTGCACTGCGTCGCGGCGATGAGGCCCAGCGTCATTTACGACCTCCCGAGCCATGAGGATTGGGATTACAGCTGTTGTCTGCGGCTGAGCTGAGCCCTTGATGATATCATTCAGGCGCCCTTCCACTAGCGTCGCAGATCCAAGAGAACCAAAGGGGGCGCAATTGGCCGCGCTTCTCCGAGTCCGGAACCCTTGCACCTCTGCGCTGGCGCTACATACTGCTGTAATCGCGATGGGAAGCAGTTCGCAACACTCAGGGAGACTCGTGGATCGCGATGCGAGGCCAGTGCTGGGCATGGTTTCTGGGGAGAAAACAGCGATGGGACGCGCGCGCCATGAGATCTTTCACACTGCTCCATCCAGGTGCAGCGAGGGACTCTAGCCAGAGGGAGATGTATCTGTCGGTTGGGGGTGCAGGCGAGGGTTTGCGAGCCGATGTGGTTGGCCATGGCCGCGTCCGCGAGTGCTGTGTTGAGGCGCAGTCATCAGCGAGAATACCAAGATGGGATAGGAACTCACGTACATCGATATCAGAGTCCCAAATGCACCTACATGTACAAGCTATGTTTGTGGCTGTATCGATACATGCATATGAGTCCTTGAAAAAGTCGGTTGCTGTCAGAAGTTGCTTTGAAGTGAGCGGCACGGTTGTGGCAATGACGCAGACACCATCGGCTTCGGGAAATAACAAAGACAAACAACCCAAGTCACATGACGAAACAACCGAGGGGGATGATAGTACTCCTTCGTTTGGCTTCCTCCATCCTAACCAATTCTCTGAGTACTAGTCTCTCCCGCCTGGCAGCGCATTTCTTCTGCGTCAATACCAATACACGAGAAAATTGCACTGGACACGCAGTCTACGCAGTCTACGCAGCGCGCTCTTTGCACGTCAACACGCTATAGCCGCGACATGCGCACTGCTTAGCACTGTCATTAGAGCATCCTCTTCACCGCTCATACCCCTGGTCTAGTCTCGTGTGTGGACACGATATAGGAAGAATATTGATCCCTGTGCTCTACACTAAGTCTCTTTACCATCTTGAGCACCCCGATGTTTCCGATGTTTCTTGGATGCTCGATGCCTTTGCTGGCCAGGCATTCTTTCGTTGCTCATGGTTGAAATAGCTGGTATCATTTCCCCCACATAATCAAGTTTAATCTCCATCAGGAGCAGAAAAACCTCGCTCGTGCTCGCAAGACCAGCATTGCGGGATAAGCAAGGGATAAGAGACAAGGTGTTTAATTGATTTACATGTGCATTGTTTTAGTAAGGTATGAGCTTGAGCTTCTTGCTTTCCGTTTCGAATATGAGGATGACACTGCGATCTGTATTTCAATAGTCAGGTCAGTGAATTATCACACCCGCATCCATGAAGCCCAAGCCTCTTATATGTTTAACGCCATTCCTGGTATTCACATATCCCTGAAGTGACTCGTACCTGCACGTCATCATAACTTCCATGTAGCGCAAGTGGCTGCACCCATTTTCGACACAATGAATCTCAATTGGCTGCCGTATTGAGAAGCCGATATAGTACATGCTTTGATGGCTGGCGCCGATTGCAAGATGAAGCCGAGCCGTCCACTTCCCGTCAATGAATTCTCTCGTCTTGCCAATACTTTTATCAATATTCTCTCGCAAATATAAATACAAGCAGTCTCATCATGCGTAAATATGATATAGTAAGCTCATACATGGGTTTAGTTGGTATCTCCACACGAGTACTTGAGAATGGCCTCTAACCACAAGTAAGTATAACATCACAGCATCTGCAACTTTGACAACTCGAGCAATATCAGCCGCGCTTCCTCTTTATGCCCAACCTTCAACAGGAAGGTGGAATATTGTTCGACAGCCGTCGCCAGCTCAGCATCGGGCACTGCTGGTGGCTCTGCCGCAAGAGCTCGGCGAAAGTCGGCGGCCTCATGGATCGCGGTCAGGCCCTCCTGCCATCTTTCAAGGTTTGACAAGCGAGCGGATAGGTTGACGAGGAACTGAAAGAGACTTTGATTGAAAGATGTGGGTCGCTCTGAGTCTGTCTCGAGAGTGCGGCACAGATCAACAGCTTCCTGCTCAGCCGCCAGAGCCTCCTCTCCCCGTCCAAGATGTGATAAGCATTTAGATAGAGTGTCGAGGTAGCAGGCGAGATGGAAATTAAAGACCGCCGTGCACTCTTCCGCGAGACTGCGGTAAATCTCCAACGCCTCTGTGATTGCCACCAGAGCCTCTTCCTGTCGGTCAAGATCTGACAGCCAACAAGATAGATTGTTGAGGGACATGGCGAGAAGGGTATTGAACACATCCGGTCGCTCTGCTGCGAGAGCGCGGTACAGATCCACCGCCTCCTGGATCGTCACCAAAGCCTCCTCGTGCCGGCCAAGAACTGACAAACAACTGGAAACGTCGCGGAGGGACATGGCAAGACCCGTATTGAACACCACCGGTTGCTCTGCCGCGAGAGCGCGGCGCAGATCTATGGCCTCCCGGACCGTCACCAGAGCCTCTTCATGCCGTCCAAGAGCTGACAACCATCTGGAAATGTTGTTGAGGGACATGGCGAGAGTGGCATTGAACACGAGCGGTCGCTCTGCCGCGAGAGCGCGGTACAGATCTGCCGCCTCCTGGATCGTCATTAGAGCCTCCTCGTGCCAACCAAGATCTGACAAACAACTGGAAATGTTGCTGAGGGACATGGCGAGATGCGCATTGAACACCACCGGTCGCTCTGCCGCGAGAGCGCGGTACAGATCCACCGCCTCTCGACTCGCCACCAGAGCCTCCTCACGCCGTCCAAGAGCTGATAACTGAATGGAAATGTCGGCGAGGGATGTGGCGAGATGTGCATTGAACACCACCGGTCGCTCTGCCACGAGAGCACGGTACAAATCCACCGCCTCCTGACTCGCCACTAGAGCCTCTTCGTGCCGGCCAAGAACTGACATACAACTGGAAATGTTATTGAGGGACATGGCGAGATGCGCATTAAACACCACCGGTCGCTCTGCCGCGAGAGCGCGGTGCAGACACACCGCCTCCTCACTCGCCACCAGAGCCTCCTCACGCCGTCCAAGAGCTGAAAACGGAATGGAAATGTTGTGGAGGGACATGGCGAGATCCGCATTGAACACCACCGGTCGCTCTGCCGCGAGAGCACGGTACAAATCCAACACCTCGTTTATTGCCACCAGAGCCTCCTCACGCCGTCCAAGAGCTGATAGATGATTCACAATGTTATTGAGGGATGTGGCGAGATGTGCATTGAACACCACCGGTCGCTCTGCCGCGAGAGCGCGGCACAGATCCACCGCCTCCTGACTCGCCACCAGAGCCTCCTCACGCCGTCCAACATCTGATAACTGAATGGAAATGTCGGCGAGGGATGTGGCGAGATCAGCATTGAACACCACCGGTCGCTCTGCCGCGAGAGCGCGGCGCAAATCTACGGCCTCCCGGGCCGTCACCAGAGCCTCTTTATGCCGTCCAAGAGCTGACAACCGATTGGACATGTTGTTGAGGGATACGGCGAGATGTGCATTGAATGCCACTGGTCGCTCTGCTGCGAGAGTGCGGTACAGATCCACCGCGTCCTGAATCATCACCAGAGCCTCCTCACGCCGTCCAAGATCTGATAACTGCCTGGAAATGTTGTTGAGGGACATGGCGAGATCCGCATTGAACACCACCGGTCGCTCTGCTGCGAGAGCGCGGTACAGATCTACGGCCTCCTGACTTGTCACCAGAGCCTCCTCATGCCGTCCAAGCGCTGAAAACGGAATGGAAATGTTGTTGAGGGACTTGGCGAGATCCGCATTGAACACCACCGGTCGCTCTGCTGCGAGAGCGCGGTACAGATCTACGGCCTCCTGACTTGTCACCAGAGCCTCCTCATGCCGTCCAAGCGCTGAAAACGGAATGGAAATGTTGTTGAGGGACTTGGCGAGATCCGCATTGAACACCACCGGTCGCTCTGCCGTGAGAGCGCGGCGCAAGTCTACGGCCTCCTGGGCCGTCACCAGAGCCTCTTCATGCCGTCCAAGAGCTGACAACCGAGTGGAAATGTTGTTGAGGGACATGGCGAGATCCGCATTGAACGCCACTGGTCGCTCTGCCGCGAGAGTGCGGTACAGATCCACCGCCTCCTGGATCATCACCAGAGCCTCCTCACGCCGTCCAAGATCTGATAACTGATGGGAAATGTTGTTGAGGGATATGGCGAGATCGGGATTGAACACCACCGGTCGCTCTGCCGCGAGCATGCGATACAGGTCCACCGCCTCCTGATCCGCCATCAGAGCCTCCTCACGCCGTCCAAGAGCTGAAAACCGAATGGAAATGTTGTTGAGGGACTTGGCGAGATCCGCATTGAACACCACCGGTCGCTCTGCCGCGAGAGCGCGGCGCAAGTCTACGGCCTCCTGGGCCGTCACCAGAGCCTCTTCATGCCGTCCAAGAGCTGACAACCGAGTGGAAATGTTGTTGAGAGACATGGCGAGATCCGCATTGAACACCACAGGTCGCTCTGCCGCGAGAGTGCGGTACAGATCCAACGCCTCCTCATTCACCACCAGAGCCTCCTCATGCCGTCCAAGAGCTGACAACCGATTGGACTGGTTGTTGAGGGATGTGGCGAGATGCGCATTGAACACCACCGGCCGCTCTGCCACGAGAGTTCGATACAGATGCACCGCCTCCTGACTCGCCACCAGACCCTCCTCACGCCGTCCAAGATCTGATAACTGATGGGAAATGTTGGTAAGAGATGCGGCAAGTTTCGCATTGAACACCACCGGTCGCTCTGCCGCGAGAGCGCGGTACAGATCCACCGCCTCCTGACCCGCCATCAGAGCCTCCTCACGCCGTCCAAGATCTGAAAGCCGATTGGATATGTTGGTGAGGGATGTAGCGAGACCCGCATTGAACACCGCTGGTAGCACTGCTGCGAGAGCGCGGCACAAATCTACGGCCTCCTGTATCGTCACCAGAGCCTCCTCACGCCGTCCAAGACTTGATAACTGATTGGACATGTTGTCGAGGGATGCGGCGAGATCCGCATCGAACACCACCGGTCGCTCGGCCGCGAGCACACGGTACATGTCTAACCCTTCTATGGTCTCAGCCAGAGCTCTCTCATGTTGTCCAAGAGCTGAACAGTGAAGGGATAGGTTGGCGAGGGAACTAGCGAGATCTGCATTAGATGTCGCTAGTTGCTCGGCCGTGAGAGCCCGACGCAGATCTACAGTCTCCTGACTCACCACCAGAGCTTCTTCAAGACGACCCACATATCCGAAACGATTTGACAGAGAAAATAGTATTGACGCCTGTGATTCATGGCCCTGCTCTTTGAATTCCGGAGCGCGAACCTGCAAATGAGCTCTCATTTAGTTTGCTACAGTTCGTACACTGAAATAGACACTGACCTGCAACCAGCGCCAGCCCGCCAGTGATCCATGAAAGACACTCATCGACGATACTATCTCAATCACAGTCGTGCTATGACGGGGTAGGAATCCTTGCACAACTTGTAAAATGGCGGTATCTGGTTCCTCGACATCGGAGACATGATCACTCCAATGTTCGCAGCAGTATAGAAGCTGCTCGGAGACTCCTAAAACCTTCGGAATGCCAGGCTCATCGTCATCATTCTTCAAAAGATAGCCTGTACCACGGATTTGGGCATCTGTGATTTCGTGGACCATGGTTTGGAGGCAAAGCTCAGCCAGTCGTCCGCTGTGCTCTTTCGCTGGTATATAAAACTTGCTTGATGTGGGGGCGTGATCTGTGATGAAGTCTTGGAAAGACAGATGTAGGACGCGAACGGGCTCGTTGTCGCC